>JBBPOC010000165.1:0-24884 GCA_038091235.1 Tylopilus rubrobrunneus | reverse complement strand
CATCCTCTAGACTCCTGTGCAAAAGTGGGACACTGCCGATGTCGAAGACTTCACGATTGAAAGACACAAGCACGTTCTTATCGATATGGGGGGCCGTAATCCAATGAAGTTGCATTTCAATGTTGGCAAGGAGGAGATAGCGGAAACGATTCTGACCAAGTTAGATGACTCGAGAAAGCTGGCTATCTCAAACGCCAAAGCTGCGTCGGGGGTTTCCAAGGCAGAATCGCATCCTCATCGGTCAGCAATCACCCCGCCACCTCGTTCAGCTGAGACCGGTAGCCCTTCGAAAAAGAACGGGGTATCTGTGAGGTTCACGGAAGAGTCTCCCGAAATAATTCCTCCCAGAGAGCGGTTGGAAGATGATGAAACAGAGGAAGGGGGTGCAGGTTCAGCTGGCGATGAACAGGAAGGCGAACTTGCGGTCGCACTGTATGATTTCGAGAGTACCGGTCCTGACGAGCTTTCAGTACAGGAAGGGGAACGGTTACGCATCATTGAGAAGGAAGGAGAAGAGTGGTGGAAGTGTCGGAATGCACAAGGCAATGAAGGAGTGGTACCTGCATCTTATCTCGAGGTGGGCGTTGCTGCGCAGCCAAATATCGATTCTATCTGACCATTATGCAGTCCTTAGATTCTTCAAGTCCTTCCGGGGACAGCAGTGCTCGGGCACAAAGAGAGCAGAAACGTCAGGAGGTTGAGAAGCGAGAGCGTGAAGCTCGTGAACTTGCTGATATGGAACGAAAGAAAGCTGAACACGAGCGCGCCAAGGAGACAGAAAGGAAACGCCAAGAAAGGGTGCAGGCTGAGGGTATGAGGAAGCAACGACAGGACGCTGCTAAGCGCGCCGAGCAAAATGCCGAGATGGAGCGGAACAATTCCACGTACGATAACTTATTCTCGTTGCGGGCCACATCTAACTATGGTTTACAGTCGCTCGCGGCCTTCGGGGAGCAATCCATCAAGCGACACTTCATCAACTCGCACGTCCAGCGATACCAAGAGTATGTATTCGTCTCGGTGTAACAGCATGATCTTGTAACCAAGCTTGCCTGACTAGACGCACCCCCTCTGGACTCGACAAGAACTTGGCATGACCGGAGCGGACAGTTCCGCGTTGATGCCGCCTTCCTTGGGTACGCCAACGGGAAGATCAGATTACACAAAGTCAATGGCGTGGTCATCGAAGTACCATCTGAGAAGATGTCCGTTGAAGATATGCGATATGTCGAGCGTCTGATGAAAAAGAGGTCATCCGGTTCATCGGGCACGACTTCGCGAGTTTCTAATGACGACGACGATCGACCCCTAGCGCTTAAGCGCCAGGCAGAAGCTAAGAAGCGCGAATCTGTCCCGCCGAAGAACAAAGGTCCTCAAATCGACTGGTTCGAGTTCTTCTTGGCCGCTGGTTGCGACGTCGACGACTGTACACGCTATACCCATTCGTTCGAAAGAGACAAAATGGACGAGAGCCTGCTCCCAGACATCACAGAATCTACTATGCGTTCGCTTGGCCTCCGGGAGGGTGATATTATTCGTGTAAACAAGGCCATCCAGCAGAAGTATGCTAAGCCTAAACCTTCGCCACCGGATCATCTTGCTAGTGATGAAGAACTCGCAAGACGATTGCAAGAGGAGGAAAACGCGAAGAAGCCTGTTAGCCCAGCTCCAAATCTCTTCGCAGGACCTGGCGGCGTCTTGAAAGCTAACACACAACGGCGCGGAAGACCTCAACCCAGCAAAGGCGGACCACCACCCGCCGTTGATTTGGGCGCCATTGGGACTGCATCTGAGCAAATCAAACGATCTGGCTCCCCACTCATTCGCACGAGCAGCCCAGCCGCTGCGTCTCCCGTACAGCCTCCACAACGGTCCAGTTCTGCCATGGCGACAGTCTCTGGGTTTGATGATGACGCATGGACGAACAGACCAGGTTCGAAGCCTGCGGCTCCGAATCCCACTCCGCCAGCTAGTGCGCTTCCGCCAAGGCCGACCTCGGTACCCCTGGCTCCTCAGGGAACCGCAACACCTCCCCCCGCCCCCACCCCCACCCCTGCTTCTGCAGCTCCGCCCCAAGAAAGCATAACAACTAGCGCAAGTTCCCTTGTGAAGACCACGGAAGCTGATATATTTGATCAACTGGCGCGTCTTAGCGAACTCAAGATGAATCGGGCCGTTCCTCCTCCAACCCCTCCATCAACATCTGTACCTCCTGTAATCTCACCGATAGTTGTTTCTCCGCCGCCGAGCTACAGCAATGGGCTTGGTATGGGGTCCTCTCCTACTCCAATTGGGCAGCATCTTCAGAATCAACAGTCTGGGATGCTTCCCCTTCCCCAACCTCCGCAGCAGAATGGTCCTCGGGGTCCCTATGCACCTGTACCCTCCAACCAGGGTCTGTTACAACCTCTGATACCTACTCAAACTGGGTTCAACAGTTTTGTTCCAACACGCTCTCCCGCATCACCTTTCCAGCCCCAACCCCAGCCTGCACAACTATCTTTCATGCAACCTCAAGTCACCGGATTCCCTGGTCACGCTCAGATATCCATTCCTCAAACCACCGGATTCCTTCCTGGTCCCATCGTGACTCAACCTACAGGTATCAGCGGTGGTCCGTTTGGCGGTTTCACACCGACGTCTACTTTCTCCAGCGAAGCAGCAACACCAATCCAGACTAGTACGTATATTTGGGTATCCCTTATGATTGTTAATAGTCTCGCAGATCCAACTGGGTTTTCACCATTCGGGCAGTCCCCATTCAACAACGTCGTATCCACTCCCTCACCCATGCCGTCAAGTAACAGTTCACATTCAAACACATCTCCTGCCAATATCTTTGCGCAGATGAAATCCGGAACGTTCGCATCGGGTAACGAACATTCTACACCCCAGCATGCGGGTGAGTGTGGTCCATTCTGCAAATTGTTCTACCCTAAAACTCCAAATAGATAAATATGATGCGCTTCGGGTAAATCGTGAGTAGTGCCATGGACAATTGATGAAACTTGTTGACTTTGGTACTAGCTCAACCAACAGGGTGGGTCCCGCAAGCACCCATTTGGGGAGTGCAACCGAATACCGGCTTTCAGAGTGGATATACAGGATATTAGTACCTGTACTTTTTCCATATCATTGTCTTACGCTCATATACTGGTAACTGGATGGAATATGCAAGAGAAACATGGAGTGATGACGCAAGTCGACAATACCAGTGATCTCATGAAGATTCCATGATTCCATGAGTATACCCGACTCGCTCGAAGTACCTCTTCAACCCAAGCCTTATTTCAGGAGCAAGCTCGCGTGCGAGTAGACCTGTGCTCAGAGGGTAGATGACGGGCAAGTATTTAACGAACTACATCCTCGATGAGCAATTTGTGGACCATGAATGGATAGGCGACTTACTGTTTTATCGTCGAAACGACAGAAGCCGTCGAGAATCTCGGTTACAACAGGTGTCCAGGCAGCAATGTTCTTGGCTTGCGTATCGGCCCGCAGCTTGATGTAATCCGACAGAACGTTTAAACCAAGCCTGCGTTTTTTCCGTCACTCTCAGTCGCATCAATAACACGATTGAGCTTACGGCAGGAACCTTTCAGCTATTTGAGGTCTCGTTGACCGGTGCTCCGGCCGTTCATCAAAGTACATTCTGAGCAGCACGTGTACCAAGGTCGATGCGCTGCTGGATTCCTGCTTCAGAAGATTAGGCAGGTGCTTCATGAAGCCTCGGGTGGATCTCAGCTCGGTTTGAAAGATGTCAACTGAAAAAGCAGACTCACCGACTTTCCACAACCCAGTGCGAAGCTCCTTATCGTCGTTGAACATCCGTGCGAATTGATAACTATGATCCAATACGCCCATCAGTCTGAGTAGTTGATCAGGAGGCATTGTTTGATAAACGGCGTCGTTGCGAAGCAGGTCGTTTGTCATTTCTATCAGAAGGAGCTGGAGAACACATTTGACGATTATTTGCTTGAAGATGCGACGGCGGCTGCTCAGTGACGGCTTCGCCTCACTCAACGAACGTTCACCGGTAGGAGAAAGAGGGGCAGGCAAAATCGCTTGCGCAGCAGAGTCGGATTCTTCATACTGTCAGCGTGCATCAAAGCAATGACAAGAAGGCGACTGACCAGCGTCTAAATCGACAGCATTAGAGTCGATCTCTACTCGTAAACTCTCATCAAACAATTGATGCGGCGTGGTCGTCCGGAAAAGCTTGACAAAGGTAGATGCCACTCGCTCCCATCGGGTTGTGCTGAGCTTCGTCGCGTTGTTCTCCAAAAATTGTTGCAGACACGACGTTCCAATGCGTGCAAGTGTATCATTCTCTGTTGCTGCTATTAGAACAGGGTCACATCGGGACTTCGTGGACTTGCCTTGACAAATGCAAACACACAACAGATCCATCAAACCATCAAGGAATCGCTCCAGAATATCGTGGTAGAACGTATAAAGATCGACAAGATCACGGAGGGCTTGGATCATGGTTGTTGATAACCAGACACTCATATCCTCCTGCGTGCTGAACCGCGATAGGTCTTGGCTTGACTTGAGAACAGCAAATATAGGGAAGAGAAGCTCCTGGGTGACGGTGTCCCAAAATTCAATAGGGAAGGACTCCCCATGAACCTTCAGCGTCGTAAACAGTGAATCCAACGCCCTGCGAAATGAAAATTTAATCCAAAATGGTGATAACTTCAAGTCGAAAATCTCACAATCGTCGTACTTCCAGATCTTCGCCATTCATAATAATATCGTAAAAGCCAAATAATACGGGGTACCAGAACCGTATCATTCCATCTTCGCTGGGTGACTGACCCTCGGGGCCGAGAGCGCATTCGGGAGAATTCAGCATGACCGGTATGACACCGCGAAGCATCGCAATAGCTAACAGGCTGAGTTTCTGATATTTGCTCACTTTGCAAAATTCGGTAATGCAGACGGTCAGGTCTGCAAAGGAGCCATGGCGAACGATGGCAGCGAAATGATCTTTGTTCAGCCTGCTCACTATTTCGAACGCGGAGTTGGTAATTCGTTCTTGGAAGAGATCAACCCGAGATAGATGGATGGTTCAAAGAAATCATACCGGTAAGCACTTTAGAAGCGGCAGAGAAAACACCAAACATAGTTCGCCATCCTGATCGCATATTCTGAACTCGTGCTTGTATCATTTGCTGAAGGCACTGCAGGACCTACCAACAAATGCAGTGAATCCACCGCCACCCAAGGATAATGGAAAACTTTACCATATCTCGAATATCTGGATTGGCATTATGAATCATAGTGTGTTCGAAGGGCTTCAGGAAGTCCTTCTGAAATTTGAAATGTGGCAACTCTTCCTTTTCAAGGAAACGCATAGACAGCTGTCGAAGAGAATCTAAAGCAAAAAATCCAACGTGAGGGTTGCTGTGACAGCAGACCTGCGAATCAATGAGTGGCAATCAACGACAGTCAAAACGAGACATACTTGATTAAAGTGTTCGCCTAGAATATCCCAAAGATTGGACCACTCTAGTCGAATACGATTCATATTGTAGTAAGAGATCTCAACCAACTTTTGAAGGCTGAATAGGCGGGGATGCTGAGAGAGTCCCGAAGATTGGATTTCCTCCCAAGAAACATCGCAGAGCGCACGGACAAATTCGACAATTGCAGTCTTTGATAATGTTAACACTTCGAAGCAGAAAAATGAGGGTGACTTACGCCGGAAAGATGGTGACTGAGAGAGAACACCATATCAGCTGCCACAGTAATATGAGTCGATCGACTTTCGTTCGCAAGATCTTCGTTCGGCAGTTTCTTGGGGCGGCTAAGGATGTAATTCAGCTTCTATGCTCGTTTAAACAAGAATGCCTAACCCTTTCTTTCCGGGATCGGGCACTTCAACACCGCTACTTATCAGCTGCATGTGTTCCAGTTGGCTAACACATGTCAAAACCTCGCGCCAGGATCCTTTCAGGTTGTTGCCTTCGCTGACGGCGACATCTAAAAGAGTCTTGATAGCTTCCATGTTCTTCGTTTTCATCTCTCCCAGGTTGTTGAGGAAGGTGAATTTTCCCAGGGTGGTTACGAAGGCATTGCGCTCTAGTTCCAAGTCAAAGAAACAAACGATGCGAATCGCGTTCTTAAATCCATCGAGACATAAATCAACGACTTCCAAGTCATCGGTGTTTTGCAAAGGCCCTGATAGTCCTGCAAGAAATGGTATCCATGCAACCTCAAACATCGGTCGCACATGGACAAAGTGGGAAGCACTGAAGAACTGTTCTCCCGTGCGCGATCGACGCTGGGAGCGCATCAGAGTTCTAAAAAGAGCCTAGAAAGCGGGGGTAAGCGATGACAGCAATGGTCGGATATATCGTGAACCGACAAACCTCTGTTTTATTGGCTATGCTACTGGATTGAAGCATATATGCTTCCTTTTGGAGATCCCTGCCTACGCTGGCAAGGACGTTGGCGAGACCAGGTCCTGTGGTTGGAAGGTGGACGCCAGCATCTATCTCGTCCTTCATTCGGATTTCGTTGTGCTGAATCTCATCAAAAATGCTCAACAGGTACTCCTCCGGGAGATCCTCGCCATCGTTGATTCCCCGATTGTTTCGAATGAAGTCCGACTTCGTCATGCGGTTCTTGACCTGAGGGCTGTGAGCATCGGTATTGAGCATGATCGTAGAGTATGCGAGCACGTAGGCAGTATCTATTCTCAGACATGAGCATAAAGTTGGGTCAATAGGGATGCCAGATACACCAACCTGCATTCTTGAACGGTGTTTGCGAGTTCCCTGCAATGTACCGTTCAGCGAATTTAAGCATGAAGCGATCTATCTTCTGAGATTCTCCAGGTAGGCGGAAAGCTTGCAGGAACAATCGCAGCGCATCGATAAACTTCAAATTTCGGAAGTCGATGAGGTCAACGAATGCGTGCATAATGGCTACGTTGACATCATCGCTGGAATAATGATCAGAGAGGGAAAAGATACGACGAATCTGCACATACCCCTCGCCCAGGTACTCTCCTATCATGACTTTACTCAAACCATCGGTGGTGAGAAGGAAACGTGCAACATCTTGAGGCGATGAGCTGGGGATGAAGCCTGCTTCCAGCAGGAATTGCATACCCTGTGCAAGTCGATCTTAGCAATACCCTTATCATTAGAAGCGACACAACTTGCCCGTTTCGGCTTGAAGTTGAATTTCTTGATGCCTTCAAGCAAGGTTGTCTTCTTCTGCTTTGCATTCTCAAACCTCGTTGGGTCGTCCACAACGTCGGGCGTCGATTGTCGGAGAATCTCAACAGTGCCAGGTGAGGTCGCCAACCTGTCAACGGACGAATCAGGGGTCATAGAATCATGGCTAGTCTCTTCTCCAGCCTGACTGCGAGCTCCAGGGTCGCCACTGTGATCTGCGGGCGTTTTTCCCGAAGTTGTTCCCCAGATAACTAACGACCTAAGCACAGAGACGAGACATTCTATACCCTGTCTTCGCAATTGACCCTCCGAAAGACCGATGGTGGACGTATCTATCGTGCCTGGGACAGATATTACTCCAGAAGAGTAGGCTGACGGGCCATGCGCCTTGCTCTGGGGATTGACTGACGGGCTGGCAGGCTCAGCGTTCTTAGACTGCGGTGTGCTATATGGTAAGGTTGCCACTTTGGAAATGATGTTCATCAGACTAAGAGGATTGCTCAGTTAGAGGCAGGTAAAGCTCAATATTGACTTACTGCTCATAGATATTATCCGCAGCCTCGCTATCACAATCGTAGTTAAGGTACAGCTCCACCAATGCCTGTGGTTCTTGACAAAGTTTAAGCAGCATTGCAAGAATGACAGCCTTCTGCTTGAGAGTTGATGTCCGCATTTCTAGGATAGGAATAAAAATCTCGTGCAATAGAACTTCAATCTCTTTCTGTCGTCACGCGAGATGTCAACTGAATGAAATAGTGGACCACAAGGACGCATACCTTGAGCTTGGTCCGCATCCCAGACAAAACACGCCAAAATATCTCTACACTCACATCGAACACCTGCGGAACAGGGCTGACGGCATTTCGGCTCAAGGTCAAACAAAGATATTGATTGATCGCTTGCAGGAAGGTTGTCGCTTCATGCGAAGAACTCGAATAGATGACTGCCGAAGGATCAACGAGGAGGCTCATATGTGAGTTCATAACCGTCAGCACCAAGTGAAGGGAGAGAAGCTTCGACCGCATCGCATGTGACTTTAGGTCCCGCTCGCTAGAAATCAGATTTAAATTAACGTCAGATTGACCGCAGTACATACGGACCTCTCAGTGTTCAACGGCTTCATTGTCAGTTTGCATAGAGCTCGGAAGACTAAAAACGCATCCTTGATGAACAAGTCCTGAGTGGTGAGCTCCGCGTGCGCGTGTATGCCCTCCGTATGGGCATCCAAGGACAGGCGCACTGGACTAGCGCCAGGGAGACGGGTTAGAATTTGGGGGTATTTCCGTGAATGTTGCTCACCCTTCGTCATGACCTTGGCTATCGGATGGCGGAGGCGACGTCGCTGGTCTTACTGGTGGGTGGGTAGAGTCCTCTTCAGGGGAAAGAGAAGAGTGGCCTTCATGCACGTCTTCGGTCTCGACGCCCCCTGTCTGCGTTGAGTCTGACGAAATTTGGCCCGGGATTAGTGGCGAGCGTCGAGTTCCAGTCCCCGAGGTTATTTGATGTGGGGCCGGCGATACCAGTGCCTCAGAGCTAACGGAAGACCTGGGGATCACCCCTTCTTCCGACTCCACGGGTTTTCCAGGTCTACATCGCGCAAAGATGTGGTGTACCATTTGCGTCAGCCCACCCTGAGCAACCATCTGGTTCACTGGGTCTGTGCTCAGTAGGAATACGTTGTACACTGTCCGCACAGCTTTCAGTAGGGAGGAATGATGAACATAGATGGTGGGTGACAAGACAAGAGAGAGAAGAGCTTTGACAACCTGCAGGGAGACTGTTTCCGGGGTAGTTTCGATATGGCACGCGGTTATGGTGTGAACCACCAGGTCAACAAGCGAGGGCTGGGGGATGTTTGACTGCGAACTGGACATAGACTGTCGACCTTGCAGTGTAGGGGAAGGGGGAGGGGATGGAAGTAGAGGGGTGGAAGTCTCCTCTGCAAAAAAGGAGTATGAGATCAACTTGGAGATACAGTCCAAGCTAGCTATCATGAGCTTTTCGCTTCTGGTCTCGCAGGCAAGCCGAAGAGGCTCGAAGATTTCGCGTGGTCTGTCACCTCCTTTTCCTGCTTTGATCATTTCCAAGGCATTCTGTGCGCTGTCGCGGAGCGGAGGGGAACGCTTTGCCTCCTTGGAGGACAATATCGTCTCCAACGCGGATGATATAAGAACAACCGAGACCGTGTGCCCCGTGGACACTGTCAGTGAGCGCTTATGAGGTGGATAAGAAGGGGCAGCACCATAGGGTGTCTGCGGGCGCGACTCGCCGTGCCCGTTGGACTGCCCGACCTGGGTTGGGGTGACAGGTATGAAAGATCCACCGGCATGGGGTGGTTTTTCAGAGGGGGCTGGAGGCTCTGACTTGGGAAGGACGGGGGGTGGGATGTCTGCAGCTGGAGTTTTGGTTGACGTGGCTATGGGATCGACTTCGTTCGTGACTGCCCGCGAGTCCGTCGTCGAATTGGTCTGTGGGAGATTGGTTGGCTCGAAGCTGCCTTGGGAATCTTCCGTGACGCCTTCGTGAGCGATATTCTCCTGCAGAGGTGTCTGGAAAGGAGTGGGCTGCGGCTCTTGATCTGAGGGGATTTGAATGGGCGCGACTGGCAAGGGCCCGTCTTTCCTCAGAGCGAAATTTTGAACGGGCGCGCCGACAGCGGGTCCTACGTGATCCATCTCGTTTCTAGAACGTCTTGGTCAGTTCCGAGGAGGAAAAGTAGAGGGTCGGCGAGTCTAAGCCTCCCACTCGCGAGTAATAGCCGTAGTCAGTTGCGAGCGACTCGACGGAACTTGCCGCGACGACATCAAAAGGATCCTATGGACTCCCAAGTTCCCGCAGGAGCAGCGGCTGCAGTACTCAAACGATCAGAACCTCCCCCAGAGAATGCCATCTCAGTGCAAGGGCCAGATTTCGACAAGCCCGTGTCGCTTCAGGATCTTCTCGACAGTTACGAGCCGATCGGATTCCAGGCTACTAGCCTAGGAAGAGCTATTGATATCGTAAATCGCATGGTACGCGTGTGCCTTTTTTGCTTATAGACATTTACTTCAAGCCGCTGCAGCGAAAATGGCGTCTCTCGGATGAGCCTGTCTCGCCAGACGAGTCGGATGAGTACACAGATCCCCAAGTACGAGCTCAGACACGCTGCAACATCTTCCTTGGTTATACTTCAAACCTTATCTCCTCCGGTCTTCGTGAGATCATACTCTACCTTGTGAAGCACAAGCATGTCTCAGCAATTGTTACGACCGCGGGGGGGATCGAAGAGGATTTCATCAAGTGCCTCGGAAGAACATACCTTGCCGATTTCAATTTGGATGGCGCAGATCTTCGAAAGAGAGGGCTTAACCGCGTTGGGAACCTCGTCATACCGAACGACAACTACTGCAAATTTGAGGACTGGTTTATCCCCATTCTCGATGTCATGCTGGCAGAGCAGAAGGCATCTGGACAAGTATGGACACCAAGCACCTTCATTCGCCGGCTAGGGAAGGAGATTAACAACGAAGAATCTGTGTATTACTGGGCTTATAAAGTGAATACAATATGCCTGGGCAAACTTACCTGGCCTTCTCCGGACGCAACTAATTCACACTACTCCAGAACGACATTCCGGTTTTCTGCCCAGCTCTTACCGACGGTTCAATAGGAGACATGATTTACTTTCATTCCTTCCGATCTCCGGGATTGATTGTCGATATCGTGGGTGATATCCGCGCTCTCAACGAACTGTCTCGTAAGTCCAAAAAAGCTGGAATGATCATCCTTGGCGGTGGAGTCTGTAAGCACCAGATCGCAAATGCCATGCTAATCGTAAGTCTCGTCCCCAGTCGTATGGCAATTGCTGACTCTTTCGCAGAGGAATGGAGCCGACTATTCAGTCTTTATTGTTAGTCCTTTCCCCCGCTGTTACCGACGATTACTGATATTTCACGTAGAATACTGGACAAGAATTTGACGGATCTGATTCCGGGGCTCGACCTGATGAAGCAGTTTCTTGGGGGAAAATTCGCGCGAACGCGGAATCAGTTAAAGTACCACCCCCGCTTGGAGTTACCCTTGCCCAAAGACTGATGTAATCGCCTCAAGGTCTTCGCTGACGCGACGTTGGTTTTCCCACTCCTGGTAGCCGCTACCTTTGCCCGGAGCCAGCAACCCTAGGGTTTCTTAGCATGGCAAGTAGTTCACACTCCTCGTCAGTTATGGTATTTATACATGAGGACCACGACACATAGCGTGTACAGAAAAGTACCAGGAATACACGACAAAGATCCTTACAGAACACTAAAAACATGCCAGGGTCCCGGAACTACCCCCCTACAGCGTGTTCAGCTCCATGAATGAGAATGTGTTAGAAGTCGAAAAGGCAGATAAATGAGAGGCTCACCTCTTTGCATCTCTCCAGACCATATCACCAAATCATCCCGTAACAGCTGAAGGATCATCATCGAATCTCGCATAACCTGAACCGACGAGGAATCATTCAAGCAAGCAACTGCCTCGTCAAATGCATGCTTTCCCAGGTGACACGCACGCTCGGGGCTTTTGCGGACGTCGTGATAGTACACTGCAAAGTTCAGGGCTAAGCCGAGTCTCGTGGGGTGGGTAGGCTCGAGCTTAGCCAAAGCATGCTTGTACGCATACTTGTATGCAGTGAGAGAAAGATCCGAGTAGTGGCTTCTGTCGCTTTGCTGCGCGAACTCCGCCAAATAACGGAAGTAATCGCCTTTCCTGTACGAAGAAACGGTAAGGACAGACTGTAACCCGAGTATTCCGTGGTCTTTCTCACATTTTGTAGTAAAATACCGTCTCCTCGCCGGGTTCCGCTGTCGACAACAGATGCTCATCGAGCAGCTTGACGATGTCTTTGCAGACTTCGGCTAGTTCATGCTCGACACGACTACGTTGCTGGCTAATCAGGTGCACCTGATGCTTGGAGTGTCGTCCCGTCATTCGGCTTGACTCCAGTTTCTCGAGGGAATCGATGATCCTCCAGCTACTGCGAAGTGCATTCGTAATGTTTTTGTAGGCGACAGAGAGGAGGTTGCGTTCTTCGATAGTCAAGGCGCCGTAAGTCTGAATCAGACCTTTCATTTGCGCTACCAGGTCTGAATCGCAGTAGCATGAGCGACCCATGAACCATATGGTTTACAAAAATGAGTGAAGCGGCAGCACCTTCGTAGCGTTCCGCCTCTTCGGCAACCTTGGCCAAGAGAAGATACTCTTCCCGCGAGGGGATTCTCACCTATTCGAAGACTCCCGAGTAAATCCCATGGAGAACGCGGAATGAAACTGCACTCACCGGGGACATGGCGCTCAGACGTTGACGGCGAAAGAGTGGGAATATAATTCAAAAGAACGTCAACCGAGCTCTTTTCTACCGTCTAACGGGGTTATGGGCAACGAGTTTCGTGGCGTGAGGACAGGACACCTGCCTCCCGTCGTTCACAAGGCACGGAGATGACGTGCGGAAAACAGGAGTGGTTAGCAGCGACCATAACCTTGACTGCGAACACGAGTGTTAATACTCCGACCCAGGGCAAAGGGGGAAGCTATGCAGATTTCAAGAAACACGGTGGGCTGAGGGTTTGACACGGATGATTTAGCCTCGTGTTGCTCGTGAATACGACCAATCAGCACGTTATCCGCGAACGATACATGTGCCCTGAGAATCAAGGCATCAAATGCTCCACAAGCTGTGACTTTCATAAACAGAAATATCTCGCAGGTAGAAAGGCTCGGGGAAATGACCTAGGCCTGCGTCAAGGATTGGTTAAGGATATGTCCAGACTCTCGTTTGGTTTCGAAATCCTCGTGGACACCCAAAGGCCAAGCTCACGGCAGTGGGGGCGGTGCATCTGTCGTAAACCAAGTGTTTTAGTTTGCGTTGCGAGTTTCGGCCACGAGTACCGCAGTGAGAGCGAGAGAACACGGAGCAGTGGACACCAGGATAATATGAATTGCTGGTCGCTAGTCAACAAGAAGGCTGTTACCCCGGCTGAAGGATGAAGCATTTCGGCGAGCATCGTGGCTATGATGCCAGTGGCAAGTGGAAAAAAATCGGCGCGGCCAACTGCGCATCGCATTGCTGCGCCCGAAGAGGGTGGAGTTGAGACAGCTGCTCAGTCATGCAGATATCAAGGAACACGTCGATTTCAATGACGGCCAACAGCATTCTGGACTGTGCCAGACTCTGGACCTGTGAAAGCAAAGCAGTGCGAAATGTCCTGCGTTGTCAGCGGATTTTCTATGAGCAGGATTGAAGCCCGAACCACGTAGCCGCCAGTTATTCGTGGGACTAACGCGAAAGAAACGAGGCGCGTCAAAGTTTCAGCCAATCCGCGAGATAAGGGCCTGGGATAGAAGGCAATGCCATGGGATGGAAGGCCTTTGGAGTGGAGAGGATGGCCGGACGGCTGATAGAAAAAGAGCAATTTGTACAAGCTGGATGTGAAGCTGTGAAGGCTCTACGGCATGGTTTCGTCGTCGCCCGCCGTGGTGAATAGACCGGGCTGAAATGGCGGTTCAAGTTATAAATGTACTCGTGCCCGGGCCAGTGTATGCTCGTCATCCAATAATAACATTTTGGTACACGATCACCTTTGCGATCACCGCATCAATCAGTACACAGCCACGTATTACAAGTTCTGTTGAAGTTGTATGATCGTGAGGTTTCGAAGCAAGCCTCACCGGCCATGTGTGTTCAAGTTACAGGCTGAATGAACTATAGCTTGTGATGTCTTGGTGTGAAACTTATGTCGAGATCATCTGCTTGAGGTGCCAGTGGGCGAGGCACACTGATCTGCAAACAAGCGGATCTGGTAGCACGCGCTCACTACGATGTACTTCCTACTGGAGGCATGAAGATGAATCGATGATGCCAAAACGCTTGTATGTCTGTTACATAACTTCAAATTTATCTCTGCCGCATCTGTATGGTGCCAAAAATATCCTAGCCTCAGACGTATCAGAAACCCGTCCCGAACGGAGTGCCTCAGGTCTCCCTACACAGATCTGTAAGAGAGCAACCAAGCAGTCAAGCATAACTAGGGTTCAAGCGAGTTTGGCCATCCGAATGCATGTCTCATAAGAATAAATTCCTCTGCACGGGAGAATACCCAGACACAAGGATCATTCCACACAGTCTCCTCCTTCCATACGTTGAGCCGTGCTTAGGTCGCTCGTTACGACACTTGTTGCGAGGATGTGGAACGGCATCCACAAGAGAACGTGCTCTATACGACGCATCGTGAGAAGAAGACGACCGGAATGAGTAAGTGGGATGTACAAACCCGACTGGAGGTCGCTCAGCACCCTCACAAGAAGCGCGATGGACGCGAGCGGGCTAAGGTCGGCTCCCTGCTGGAAGGCAGGACCTATAAGCAGTAGAATCGTTGCCAAGTTAGTGCATGTGTGGTAAGGCATACGGCATATATTACCTGCGTGACGATGATCCTCCGGGGGGATTGTGGGCCCCAGACAAAAAGGATTCTACGGCATTTTCTTTATAAGGGCACCGACATGTTGTGCAGGATCAGCAAGTGGCGGAGCAGCATGATGAATGACTGCTATCGATAAGGCGGCGTACAAGTCCCGAAATGCTTACTACGGTCGGGCGCCAAAATAAGACTACTTCGGAAATGCGACGGAAATAGTGACAGTATGAGTTCAGTGCCGGAATGAAGCTCCAGGCTGTGAACGATGCACTCTAGCCTGGTCCATGTCACCCGGAACAAGGCTGAAAACGCGGCGACTCATCCCACAACGAATGGTGCGGGACATTTCATACGGACGCCACAGGGACTCCAATTTAGGGCAGGTGAAATTGTGAACTCAATCATCATTGGCGGGTTGGAGCCATCCATCGACATCGACATCCTCGTCAAACGGAGGTGGGCACCGTGGTTAAGTGGTCAGTCGGAAGTGGGAAGAAGAGGTTTGTCGTGGGTATCATCTCCTCCTCCCCCTCGTTGCGGGATGTTGACGTGTATCTAGATTCTAGACGTCAGGATCTCTAGAATATGGCGTACCAGTTTTCGCGCAAGGGATGTTTCAAATGTGGAAATTGTGGGTGTATACATTCATGCAAGGTGTTTCTCATTTCAAGAGTGAAATAACACACAGTGGGCCATATTGCTGAGAACTGCTCCTCGGAGCAACGTCTCTGTTACAACTGCCGCCAGCCGGGACACGAGTCCTCGGCTTGTCCTTCCCCACGAACTGTCGCAGCCAAGCAGTGCTATTCCTGCGGCGGCGTAGGACATATCCAAGCCGAATGTCCTAATTTGAGAGTTCAGGCCGGAAATCAGAAATGCTATGTGAGCAAGCCATAAATCGTAATGCCCGCCGACTGATCTTGCCAGAACTGTGGACGTTTCGGACACATCGCCCGGATTTGCCCTAGCGGAACGACGGGGGTTGCAGGTGCCGGATTTGCATCTCGCATGCCTCCCCCAGGACGTGCTTTGAACACATCAACTCTGCCTCCTGTAAAGTGTTATCGTTGTGGAGGTCCGAACCATATGGCTAGGTAGACAATACAAGTATCATGGCTATCAGGATGCTGATTCCGTGGTACTCCAAGGGACTGTCTCGCGGCACCCGGTGCAACTTTTGCTGATGGAGCAGCTTTGCCGGGGTTGAACAAGAATAAAACGTGCTATAAATGTGGACATGAAGGACATGTAAGATCTCCACGTATAGTTCGGACTGATATTAATTAAGCCATCTTAGATTGCAAGAGATTGTGCCGAGAATGCAGAGTTTACTGGATGAGTATGTTTCCGTCGCCTCTCGTCTGCAGTGCGAAGAGATATCCATTCATTTGTTGTCCTTAAAATGTGGAATATGTTCGAGTGAATGTCATTTCACCCAGCTTTGATCATACAGATCTATTTTCTCTGCGCGATGGTGCTCCAAGACAGTGCACCACCTGCAACAGCTGCAGTTTTGTGACAAGACCCTTCACAGTAACCAGGTTCCAGGACCCTGTTTAGCCCGACGGAGATGACCACCGGAAACTCCTATTCTTGATTTCAACTCGCTCGCTTTCAGCACCACGTGTTCTGCTAATTACCTTAGTTCACTTTACAATCATCCGCTCAATTAAGATCTCATCTCTGCCACGGCCAGCCAGCATGTGAATTACTGTAGTACATGTTCGGGCGGGAGTGACCCTAAAGTGACTGGCAGGTAGCACTGACATGAACAGTTTGAGCCTCGGAGGTGGGAGACCGGCCCGGGCCGGAGTAGCTTGCTCCGACTCTACTAGTCAGAGTCCAGCTTCGCGCAACACTACACCGCTGAAATGTTGGCAAGGGCCTTTCAGCGCGCTACACCGACAACCTGTCACGATGTACAACGGAAGAGAACCTTTTTTAACTTTGTCAACTCTACTTCCTTGGACCCCTTTGCCCACAACGCGTCGGGAACACAGAGCTATCACGAACAGAAAATCTTTCTGTGCGTCACTTTGGATTGGCAACCGTGATTCACATATTTAGGTTCACGCAGATACCGGCGCAGCGAGCTCTACAAAGTCATTGCAGACGTAGACTCATATTCAAATTTCGTGCCATACTGCACTGGCTCAAGGGTCATTGAAAGCACGTCGTGCGAGGACGGAACAACGGTGATGGAAGCAGAGCTTACAGTGGGTTTCCTCGCATTCAAGGAAAGCTACGTCAGCACAGTGACTTGCAAGCCTAATGAAAGTGTCGAGGTATGGTCCGTTCGCGCGTGTCTTCCGCATTCCTGTTCAAAATTGCTAAACCTTGGTGTGCCAGGCGATTGCCTCATCGTCAAGTCCGTTGTTCAAGACCTTGACCACCACTTGGCGCATGCAGCCTGTGTCTCCCCCCTCTCTTCAACCTTCCACTTCACTCTCACAAGACATTTCTGCAAGGAACTTCGCTTCTCGAACACCACCCGACTCAGGACCAACGTTAGTCACCCTAGACATTGCGTTTGCGTTTGCGAACCCAATGCATGCCACTGTTTCTGCAGTATTCTTCAGCCAGGTTTCGAGGCTCATGGTTAAAGCGTTCGAGCAGCGTTGTATTGCACTATACGGACCCCGAGCCGATTGATCAATCCTTGAGCTAGGGGCAATCGCGACACTTGTTGGCAATGCCATATGCAAGGGGTTCTTGATTTTTCCGCGCTTTGAAAAGACACGAAAGGAACTACCCTGTCGGCAACCGAACATTGTAGACAAGACGTTTGAGGCACAGACTGTCAGTGTACCACGTGCAAAATCTGTACTGGGAAGAATTCCTGCGAGCACTTCTTGTACGTAGCTAGTCTATGGCATCAGCTTCTTCGAGTTGCTTTTCCGCCATCGCCTTGGTGGTGGTGTGGTCTCAGTTTAGTAATCAAACTGTCAAGTTGAGGCAGTCACTAGTCACTGCCTGCCTGTTGGCCGCCAGCATGCCAGCGGTGAGTGATATCAGTGAAGGACTGACAAGCCAATTCTTGTGATGTGACCGACGGGCATGTGTGGGCTGATAGCGTCGCAAATGCGGCGATAGTTACAACCACCGGTGCCGCCAGGGTACGGCTGCTGCGGACTGCCACACCAGCACCCGGGGTCCTGGACACGTAACAACGCGTTGTAGGTGGGCTTAATTGGGAGAACCTCGTATCAGATGTATTGGCAAGGCTCGATAGCACCAAAGAGTCCTGATCAGCGTAGTTTGTTTCTAGTGAATACAGGATGAGTGTGCAAGCCGCGTGGTAAAGTGGCAGTGGAGTGACAGAGGTCCAAGCGGAGGCAGTGTATTTGTTTTCATCGTTACTGTACAAAACCAACGGGGTTGCTTCCAAGGCTTGTCTTCTTCACAACCCTTCGGCGACACTTCTCTCCTACCTTCCCTTCCCACCGTCGTTGGGCGTTACCCTCTCTTGCACTCATACCCAGCCGCCTTTCATGTCTACTTCGCAGGGCGAGCACTACGGCGATCCCTTTGCTGATCGTCCCCGTCAAACCCACTTCCAAGAGCCTCCTGCGAGGACATACGACAGCGCCACCAACTCTCCCTTTGAGAGCACCACTCATCTGCCCCGCGAGTTTGGTGGCCCAGGCTATGCTGAAGAGGAGTATGCTGAAAAACTCCCCTTGACTGGCGGCGAAGGCTATAATGCTGCTGGTTATTACCCACCCGGGTGGGTCACATCATTTTCTACGGCACATGGAGGTAGTTCGTCCCACTCATCTATTCCTTCAGCCCTGTCGATCCGTCTGCATTCGGGGATCCTTACCCTCGCCCAGGCTCGGCGATGTCGCAGTCTACTAATGGAGCTGAAACCGCCTGGAGGCGTAGGCAGACCATTAAGCGCGGCGTGACGCGTAAAGTCAAGCTTACCAAGGGAAATTTCATTACCGAGTACCCGGTCCCCACGCCAGTCCACAGCGCAATCGAAGCAAAATATTCCAATACCAGTACCACGGAGTTTTCGTGAGCGGATCTTGTTTCTGAACATCCCAGCCAAAATACTCATCACGCCCTCAGCCACATGCGGTACAGTGCTGCTACGGTCGATCCAGATGATTTTACCGAAGCCGGGGGATGGACGTTGCGACCAAAGCTCTACAACCGCCAGACCGAGATTCTCATCGCTGTCACGTCTTACAATGAAGACAAGACGCTCTATGCTCGTACACTCCATCACATCATGTTGAACATTCGTGATATCTGCAAGACAAAGCAGTCCAAGTACTGGCGTCGAGCTGCCGAGGAAGGTTTACCAGCTTGGCAAAGAATTACAGTCGCTCTCATCGTCGACGGTCTGGAGCCAATGGACAAGAGCGTTCTCGATCTCTTGGCTACTGTAGGTGTTTACCAAGATGGTGTCATGAAGAAGCAAGTAGACGGAAAAGATACCGTGGCCCACATTTTCGAGGTCAGCCTTTTCTGCGGCGTGATAAATATAGCTTGACGCCTCCCATTCTAGTATACCACCCAGCTCTCCGTGGATCCTACGCCTCAGTTGGTCCTCCCCCACGAGAATGACCCCAATAATCTAGTCCCGGTGCAAATCATTCTTGTCTTGAAGGCCAAGAACCAGAAGAAGATCAACTCTCATCGTTGGCTTTTCAATGCCATCGCGCGCCAGTTGAACGTACGAGGTCTTCTATAATATCTTCCTGAGATATATCAATGTTGTCCTTCAGCCTGAAATTTGTGTTCTTATCGACGCTGGAACAAAGCCGGGACATAAGTCCATCTATTACCTGTGGGAGGCCTTCTACAATGATGCTCACTTGGGAGGTTGCTGTGGTGAAATTCATGCTATGATTGAAGGGGGGAGGAAGCTTTTGAACCCCTTGGTTGCGGCACAAAATTTCGAGTACAAGATGTCCAATATTCTTGGTAAGGCTCTCGATCACGTCGTTTATACTCCAATCTGACCTTCCCTGATAGACAAGCCGCTTGAAAGTAGTTTCGGTTATGTGTCGGTCCTCCCTGGTGCATTCTCTGCATACCGGTTCCGCGCAATTCTTGGTCGCCCCCTCGAGCAATATTTCCATGGTGATCACTCACTTGCTGATCGACTTGGTGCAAAGGGTATCTACGGCATGAACATCTTCACCAAAAATATGTTTTTGGCTGAAGATCGTATCCTATGTTTCGAGTTGGTCGCGAAAGCTGGAGATCGTTGGACATTGACCTATGTCAAGCCCTCAAAAGCAGAGACAGATGTTCCAGAGACTGCCGTAGAGTTGATTGGTCAGCGGCGTCGTTGGTTGAATGGCTCCTTCGCCGCCTCGGTGGTGAGTCGTCGATTGCCCACGCAGACCCCTAAAAGAGACGGGCTAATTTTTTCTTAGTATGCCTTGGTGAACTTCTTCCAGCTCTACCGCTCAGGTCACGGGATCATTAGGATGTTCTTTTTCCACATCCAGGCCTTGGTATGTAGTTTTCTTGTATCCGTGGGGTATTTTCAGTTGGTTGACCATTTTCTCAGTATAACGTCTTTTCGCTAATTTTCTCGTGGTTTGCTCTGGCCAATATCTGGTTGACATTTAGCATTATCATCGACCTATTGCCTTCAGTAAACCCACCAATCATTATTTTCGGAACTGCCGTCATTGTACGTAGGTCAAGTGTAGACGTACTTCGTCTCACTAACAGGCTGTTCAGACGCATTGGGTGAACCTGGTCTTCAAGTGGATATACCTGGCATTCCTCGCGTTGCAAGTGAGTCGTCCGATAACTGGAATGCCTCGCGAGATTATTAACTTGTCATAGTTCGTCCTTGCTCTGGGAAACAGGCCCAAAGGTGAAAGAACTGCTTACGCCGTGACTCTTTGGTTGGTTGCCTGTTTTGATCGCCCACTTCTTTACTTATAATCTCCAGGGTCTATGCCTTTTTGGCTGTCTATCTTCTCATATGTTCATTCTGGCTAACTGCCAAGGCGTTTGCAGTAAGCACACATCATTTCTGTTGCATAACCGACTCACTTGTCTCCCCAGAACATACCCAACGAACTCAAGAATAAGACCACCACGCAAGTCATCCTGACGTTCTTCACACCACCTGTCGGAGCATTGATTGCTGCGATGGTCTCGACATTCGGTAAGTTGAAATTGGGGAATGAATTACCACGCTCATCGGCATGCTTCCTCAGGAATTTACTTTATTGCGTCATTCCTCTACGTGAGTTTCTCGCCTTCTGTGGTAGAACGCTGCTCGAACCAATATTGCAGCGAGACCCCTGGCATATGTTCTCTAGTTTCTTCCAGTATCTCTGCTTAGCCCCGAGTTTCACAAATATCCTCAACGTTTATGCATTCTGTAACTTGCACGATGTGAGTAAATAGCCCCACGCACACGCACGTCCCTGACAGGCATTATAGGTGTCTTGGGGTACCAAGGGCAGCGATAAGGCGGAAGCACTTCCATCGGTCTCTTCGTCAAAGAGCAAAGATTCTGGTGCCGCTGTCGTTGAGGATACACATCGGATTCAAGAGGATGTCGATGCTGCATTCAAAGAAACTGTGACGCGTGCCGTGACTAAGATCGAAGTCAAAGAAGTCGTCGAGAAGCCCACAATGGACGATCAGAATAAGACTTTCCGCACGCGGCTTGTTGCGTTCTGGATGCTCACCAACGCTGGACTGGCGGTTACGATCGAAAATATCAACGGCCTTGTTACCGCATCCAATGCTGTTCAGGATGAAGTCGAACTGCATTCCAAGCAGAACATTTACTTCGCCGTAATCTTGTATTCTACATTCGCCCTTGCTGCTGTGCGGTTCATTGGGGTAGGTCGTTCCGTAAATGGGGTTTGTACACGCTGACGAGATGATGTAGTGTCTGTGGTATTGGTTCAAACGGAATCTCTTCAGATGCTGCAGGAGAAATTAGAGAATTGGACACTTGGTATAAATATGCGCTCTTTTTTGCACGGACTTGGATCGGCTTTCATCTACCTTCCTTGATAAACAACAGCGTTCGTGTTCGGTTTCTCAATGGACCTTCGATTTTACAGTACTCGTCGTCATGATTATCGTCCCCCTATACACCAGTAGTACCTCTGTCTGCACCTAAAACGGAATAGATAGAAGGGTGCTCGAAATGAACAGAAGGCAGGCTTAATGATAATCGTTCTTCGTGAGCTATCAAGAGTACATGCCAGTAAACTGATACCGATTGCTCTCTGCCGCCCCTCCAAGCCCATGTACAGAGTCGATCGCCAAGGTGGGCAGTTGAGCAGGTAAATCTGTATCCCTCGCGACCAGATGAGGATCGACGAGCCAGGGCCGTATCCAGCTCTGTCTGCGGCTGGCACCCGCCCGACGTTCCTCCTCTGTGATGAGTGGACATCGACAACTCGGGCAAGAATCATGCTACGAGCAGAGATGAAGACCGGTCCAAACCAGGGTAAAAATGACTCACCCCTTCTGTGACCCACTTCATGATGCTGAACGTTCCATTCAGTGTGCTTGTCAGGGAAGAGAGACCAGACGATACGCAACTCTTTGCGGCAGAACATGTGGCCACAGGTGTTTTGCAGCTTTGTGACACCCAGTTCTTCGGGAGGATGAGCAGGCGAGTCCATCGCACGGGCGACCTCTTCCTCTGCTAGAGCAGCAAGAAACGGGTTGAAACATATCGGGCATACGTCATCTGTGATTGACACGCATCTGTGGGTCCCAACAAGTTGGTGGTCGCATACTTAAGCTTACCTTGACGGCCGGAAGCGACCAGGTCAGCCTCTGTTATCTTGGGAAGCTCACCAAAGAGCTTCTGCCTCTGCCTGGGCAATGTGAGTGCAATCCATGGGAACGTTGGAGATGACTGACTGTTGCGACAGTCGTCTGGTAAATAATCTGAACTGCGAGACTACCTCGTCGATGTCTTGGGCAGAGATATTCGTATCAAAGTTAAAGTCGACGTGTTCGTCGGCCATGTTTGCAGGCAAAATGAGGAAAGGCAAGGTATGAGCCAAATGCACGTGTTGCGATGCACAGACGAGACGAGCGACACGTGGGAATAATAAATCATAGGCATACAGCAAAACACTCTAAGGAGCACAGACAGAGATTCAGCGAGACAGCTAACACGATCCAACACTCGGACAGAAAGAGGGTATCATCGTACTCTTACATACAATATCCTTCGTGAGCCAGCTCATCATTCAAACGGGTTGGCTTCTTCGTGCACAGGGGCCATCATCGTGGACGACTTGGCATCAGATGGCCCCGGATCACTATCGTCTTGATATTCATCCGATGACTGGGGTCCTTTCTCTTTGTTCGAGAACAGATTGCCCGTCAGCCTTGCGCCCCTAATCAGTGATCGTCAGTCATATTCTTCGTTCAAGTGTTACCGCATACTTCGAGAAACGCTTTTGTCTAGCAGCGTTGAGCTTCTGGGTGACCGGAGTCACCATGTTATCGGTCGGGGAGACGAATTTGGGGTTGCTTGTGACGGTAGGCGGGTCAATATAGACCCACTCAGTAATCCAAAAAGACCTACTTGGACTTGGCCAACTTCTTGGCCAAGAGGGCTTTCATGCCCATTCCCGGTGCGACGACTGATCCATTCGTCGCATTCCCGAGCGGTGCCTGCGGGACAACGATATGTGCCGCTTGTGAAGGATTATGCATTGGTTGGATAGGAGCAGAAACGGGCGAATCGTTTGGGGTGGAGGTAGAGGACATGGCGAATATGTTTACAATGACAGACGGCTAGCGGGATGATGACTCGGACGCTTAGTTGAACAAGCGTGGTCGCGTTCAAAGAAAAGTCAACTTGAACGCGTGAACTGTCACGTGAGTGTAACCATATCATGTGACAGCAGAAAGATATGTCATCGATTCGGCTTCATGTCGGTGTGCTGTCTATGATAGTCTAGCACTAGGATTCAGGCTCAAGAACAACAACACCGTTCCTTTCATCCTTAAATCCGATCGAACAACGTCTTCTTGCACTGCATTGAGCCTATGCGTCCTTTATGTGACCATGCCCTCATCGGTGGTGTCCGACACCCAAAAGCCGACAGACATCCGAGTCGTTCTCCCGCCGCCAGTGCTTATCGGGACTTACCTCTGAGGTGGATGCTTCAGCCTAGACAGATGTTTCTTCTAGTTGGGTCGTCAGCGGCCACAGCCGAGATGAGTCCGTGGCATCGCTGCATGATTTTGGGCGAGGCTGTGAGTCTGTTTCGAGCTAGGAGTAATTTGTATTCGGCTAACCTTGGGCGTTTAGTACTGCACCAACAGCTCACTAGCCGAATGACGTGCCCGTCAGTACCGGGCCACGTGTTGGCTTTTCCCAGAACAGTCAGCTCTTGAGAACGCGTCATTCCTTCTTTAGCAGCGTTTACGAGTATGCGGCGAATTCGCCCGCGGGTTTCGCAGGACAGCGTCACCACCAGCAGGGTCAGGCAGGGCGTTGGAGCCCATCCGATTTGTGCGGGGCGTTGATCAGATGCTGGTGCATCGCATTCACACATATGTCAGGCCGTTATCGCGCACTGTATGCTGATTGAGCGGTGGATATGAAGTGGCTGTTGGTTCGAGGCATCACAAGACATTCGAGTGACACCAAGAACGTGATAGAAGCGACCCGTATTACTCTCGAGCCAGTTCCTGAAAAAATGTCGCGTGAATGTGAGTGGCACGGTCGAGACCCCGCATACTTTTGAGAAATGGGGCAATTCTAACGTATATAACATCCTTGCCTCTTACCCTTCTCGTCTTACTTACCCGTCTCTTCCGACTCCTCGTCATTTCCCTGAGCAGCGCTGGCAACTGCTGTCGTGTCTCAAACACAAACGTCTCGGTAAACGAGCGTTGCCACAGTTCCATTTTACCGTCACCGCCATCATTCTGTATTTTCTTTATTCCTCTTCCTCTGCATTCTTTCCTCCTCTCCTTCTTCCTTTTCCTCCGATATGGCTGCCAACACGATGAGGAAGAGAAAAATTGCTGTCCTCGGCTCACGCTCAGTCGGTAGGCAGCCTTCACCCACATCCGTCCTGCCCTCACTCCGGTCACAGGGAAATCTTCCCTCGTTGTCCAGTTTATAGAAAATCACTTTGTAGAAGCTTACTATCCAACCATCGAGAGTACCTTTTCGAAAGGCGTCGTCTACCAGGGCGTCGAATATGATTGTGACATCGTCGACACCGCGGGCCAGGTCGGTCGCTTGTCTCGGATCACATTCCCCTACATCTGAATCGTC
>JBBPOC010000164.1:0-25015 GCA_038091235.1 Tylopilus rubrobrunneus | reverse complement strand
CAAGCCAAAGGCCGTCATTCTACGCGAATATCGCGCACGAACAGGTACCCCTTTCCGCTTCCATGTGCCCTCCGTGCGCTCACCCACCCAGCCCAAGCGCGTCTCCCAGAGCATCTCCTCTTACGCGACACCCTCTATCTCCTACAAGGCATATCCGGCAAATACGTACAGCTCGCCCTTTCCGATAAAGATGACATCAACAAGCTCGTCTTCCTCGACGACTCGGTACACCCCTCGTCCATCTCTCGTCCCCCTCCCTGACTCTTTCACAGAGATACATCATCCCTTCCCCTGTCAGGTCTCTCATACACAGACTCGTTGAAGTCGGCCATCTCTATTCTAGAGTCGATGCCTTCGTCAAAGACAGCCAGCGCCGCTCCGCCGTCGGCATGATCGAACAGAGTCTGTGCCATCATCTTCAAGCTCAGCTCACAGAGTACTACCGTCTCGTCGCCACCCTCGAGTCACAAATGTCCATCCCAAACACCGACACCGACATTGACGCCGTCGATCGCGAGTCCGCTCTCACTCTGAAACGTCTCGATGTCTGGGTAAACGACTGGAGGCTTAGGATGCGCATGATGAGCGTCTGCGTCGAAGGCGCCAGAGGTACCCCCTTGCTATTTCACCCACATATATCCTAAAGAACGACTACAGGCGCACAGGGTGGCGCCCTAGTTAACCTCATTCACAGCTACACGGATAACGGCGATCCTTTTGTGCGCAAGTTCACCGATCAATTACTCGAAGAGGTTCGTCACCGTTCACTTTCACAGCAAATTCGACCCAACTCCGAACAGGTATCCAAACCCTTTTTTTCCACCTTGCACAAGTGGCTATTTTCCGGAGAACTCTATGATCCCTGCAACGAATTCTTTGTTTCTGTGAACCAAGACCTTGCTCACGTACAGTACCTGTTGCACCCCTCTCACCTCACTGGTGACGGAGACGGCATGTTTGGCGCACTTGCAGGTGATGGAGAGGACATGTCCACTGAGCGCGAAAGCGGTCTTCGCTTGTGGCAGGCAAAATACCGTTTCAGAAAGGACATGCTTCCCATGTTCGTCGGAGAAGCCTTTGGAAAAAAGGTAAGCGAGACCCTCCCGCGAAGCTGTGCATCCCATCCACCAGAATCTGGCCGCTTCGTAGATCTTCTCTACCGGAAAGAGCCTCAACTTCATCCGATACAGTTGCCACGACAGTGACTGGGTCGCTACCCGAGAAAAGATGAGTAATACCGGTGGAAGTAGGTCACTCTTTTCCGTACATTAAGGTGGATCTTTGACCCCCTACCAGTCCTCGAATACAGTGATATCGCTGGACTTGAGCGATCCATTGACTCTGCTTACTCGACCGCCAGTCAAAGGCTTTTCGAGGTATTCATCGAAAAGTTCAAGCTGATGGATCATCTATATGCTCTTAAGCATTATTTACTTCTCGGATATGGCGACTTTGCAGAGCAACTCATGGAGGCTCTAGGGCAAGTTTACCTTGTCACCGAGATACAATCTTTAATCGTTTCTGTAGACCAAGCCTTGCACGCCCTGCGAACACGCTCTATCGGCATAACCTGACCGCAACCCTCGAGACAGCCATCCGCACCTCCAATGCTCAAAACGACTCCCAAGATGTACTCCGCAGACTTGACGCGCGTATGCTCGAGTACTCCCATGGTGAAATCGGGTGGGATGTCTTCACCCTCGAATATAAAGTCGACGCACCGATCGATACGATACTCGACCCTGATTCGATGGTCAAGTATTTAAAGCTGTTCAACCACCTGTGGAAGTTGAAGAGGATGGAGAGCACATTGAGTCAGGGTTGGATGAGAATTGCTGGTGCATCGAGGACATTCCTCAGGCTACCTGGTAGGCTTGCCCACAATCTTTGACGTCCCTACTCATCACAAGGGCGTCAGAACTCGAACACGATTGGCACCAGATCCGTCTCGCCATGGCTGAGATGATACACTTCGTTCGCCAAATGCAAGCCTACTGTCAACTGGAAGTTATTGCGTGCTCGTGGACAGCTCTGACCGAGTTTTTCCAAAAGCGTGAAGGCGATCTGGATGCCATGATTGAGGCACATCGGACGTACCTCGATCGGATGGTCAAGAAAGTACTATTGCTCTTCCCAAAAGCCGGAAAGGAGGTTCGGACATGTTTCCTGATAATGCGCCTGTATTGAACCCTTGCTCTTCAGGAAAACCTCCTCACCCAAGTCCGGGATGCCTTTCATATCATCCTCCAATTCCGCGAGGCCACCGTGAGTCTCGACCCTTGACGCCATGGATGCTTGTGATGACTCCCGATAGGAAAACTTTTACCACTACTGCTTATCGGAATCGGCGAGACGAGACCAAGAAAAAGACGCGGATAGAGTAAGTTTCTCTTGAAACATTCCCTCTATCGCTTAACTTGCGTCTCGCTAGGGCGTCTACTCCATCCCGGCGCCAGATTGTGTGGGCCCTCAATCCCTCTCGAGCATCCGCGGTCTCGTTAAAGGGTACAGCACGTCCTTTAGCGACTCTGCACAGTCCATCGTTCACACGCTCCAATCCCACCCCGATCTCGACTGCCGGTTCTTGGGTGTCCGCCTGTCGTTCTCTGAGTTTTATCGCACCAAAAAGGATCATCAATTACTACAACAACAGAGAGCATCCTGAGATGTGTCGCTGACATGACATGTAGGACGAGCCAATTGATATCGATACGGTTACATTTCATAATACAAAACTTGGAAAGCATAGTAAGACCTTGCAAGTAAACCTCACTCTGCGATTTACACTTTAGGCTCTTTGTATAACTTGAGTAACAACGAAGAAACGACGACCGAGACGGACCTGAGAATGATAGGTTAGCACTTCAAACCGTCGTGCTCATGTAAGACTCACGATAAAGCCATCGCTAATGATGCCCACACGGGAGAAAGACGAGCGTGACCAGCGGGGTATATGACACCCGCAGCAACCGGCACCGCAACGATATTATACACAAACGCCCAGACCTACGGACAAGTCAGCCATTGTACTCGAAGGCAGACGCGAACAACCCACAAAATTCATTTTTACACGATTGAAGACTTTGCGTGAGAGGTCGCACAACGTCAGGAGACTCTTCAGGTTCGACGAAACCAAGATAAAGGAAGCGCTGGAGATGGCAACGTCGCTGCCAGATCCAATGGCGATTCCAATGTCACTCGCAGCGAGGGCCTTTCGGGTCCATCAATGCACCGAGATGTTGAGAATCGAAGAAAACAACTTACGGGTGCGTCGTTGATTCCATCACCAACCATGGCGACGATGCACCGTTTGTTCGCGCTCTTCTTCCCGCAAAGCCGCTGCCATCTCGAATTGGAGCGCTTGACACCATTTCCTTGGAGCCATTCAACCTTCTCTGCCTTCTGGTGGGGGAGCACCCCAGCCAGGACGTTTGTCTCTGGGATGCCAACCATTCGTGCGACAGCCTTGGCCGTCAGCTCGTTGTCACCGGAGATCATCCACGTTTCGATGCCCCTGTCGTGGAATAAGCGAATGACATCACGGGCTTCTGGTCGCAAATGGTCCGACACTGCAAAGGTGGCCACGACGGAGAAATTGTCGGCGCTATCATTTTTGATTGCGAGGAGAACAATGCTCTTGGCCTCAACCATCCACTCGGCCAACGTGGAAGCTACTTGAGCGTCCAGGTTGGCCCCATGCTCCTTTATCCAGGCTTCATTCCCGATGACAGCTGTACAACCCAGCGTCTCGAAGCGTGCCTTGACTCCGCGTCCAGCAACCTCGTCGAAACTGGTCGCGTTCAGCTGGACTGCGTCATGTTTGGTTGCATAGGATTTGATGGCGATGCCTAAAGGGTGTGATGACGCAGACTCGAGTTCCTCGGCGATTCCGAGGATTGTCTGGGTTGTCCATCTGGACCCAGATGCTACTTCAAAGTCTGAAACTTGGGGCTGTCCTCCCTCGGTCAATGTTCCAGTCTTGTCGAACACAACAATGTCGACTTCTGCCATGTCTTGGAATGCCTCACCTCCGCCTCGCGCCAGGATGCCGTACTTGGCTGCGAGACCAGAGCCGACGAGGAGGGCAGTTGGGGCTGCGAGACCAATGCCACAAGGGCAGGCGACCACGAACACAGCAATTGCAAACTCGAGTGACCATACGGCTGATATAAAGCAAGTTAGTGGATCTTCCAGAACAATAATAGACAGGACATACTCCAACCACCCACTTCAATGTCAAGGTAATCACGAGGGATCCCACCCCCTAATCCGAGACTAAGCCATACAACCCAAGTAATGATAGCCAGTAAAGTGACGACTGGGACGAATACACTTGTGATCATATCCGCTATCCGTTCGATCGGAGCACGGCGGACTTGTCCTTCGCGAACGATCCGGACAATATGGTCCAGCCTGCGAAGATGATGAGAGAGGGGCCACCAGCGTCGGACAAGTACTCACATTGTCACACCGCCAACTGCGTCTACTCTGACATCGACAGCCTTTGACTTGTTGATCGTGCCGAGGAAAACCTGATCTCCGGCCTTCTTTTTAATGAGCCTAGCTTCACCTGTGAGGGAGCCCTCGTCGAACAAGGTCTCCACACCGGAGACAATGGTACCATCAGAGGGTGGAGTCGCTCCGTTCAAAACACGGACAACGTCGCCGACTTCGAGAAGGTCAACAGATACTTTTTCGACTTTGCAACCGGGGGCAACAGCAAGGTCCTCCTTCTCGGGATCGCCCTTCTCGGGGTCTACGTTAGAGGAATAAGAAACGGCGTCGGAGGAATCACGGGGAACCAATAAAAGGGCCTCTGCTGGACGAAGGGAAGCCAGCGCCGTGATTGCGTCGGCAGTCCGAGCTTTACTATAGGCTTCGAGGTACCGGCCTAAACCAGCCGAAGGTGAGCTTGGCAGGAGAAATGTGCCGTTGTACTTACCACACAACAAGAACAATGTGAGGAAGACGACAGAATCGAAATACGTAGTGGTGTCCCCGGCTCCGTTTGAAGCAGGCGGCTGAGAGGCAGCAAGCGCCAGCAGAGCAACAGATGCGAAATACGCGACAGATACCCCAGTGGAGACCTAGGAAGAGGGTGAATGAGGACAGGATAAGGAAAAGAAAGGTGAAATAATTACTAGAAGGTTCATGCTCCCGAATTTGGTGAATCGGGCGATGATGGGTGTCGAGCTTCCTCTGCGCCACATGGCGAGGATCTCCTTGATGCTCCGGCGATGGAAGAGCGCTGCGCCATAAAACATGACAGGTGTTGCTAAGAAGAACATGGACCACTCCATGCGGGAAGCGTTTCCGTTCCACATGGGTTGCATAAGGTAAATTCTGGACGGGTTCGTAGGAGGGACGAGGCTCATGTAGACGACTGCGATGATAAAGGTAGGGATGGCGAGGACAAAGGTGAAGAGAAGACGCCTGAAAAGGGTTGATCGCTCACGGAGCTGCATGGAGCGAGTGCGCTGCTCGAGCGTAGGGGGACGATACGGTGAGACGGAGAAGGCGGGATCGACAGACCTGATCCGAGAGATGATGGCGCGGATAGAGAGTTCTGGCGGTGCAGGTTGATATGATATGTCAATGATTGGGTCTGTATGATCGACGAACGGCTTGGTGATGGCAATCTTTGGAAATAAATCATGTAGAAGGTCTAATATTTTCTTGGGACAATGCCTGACGGACATGAGAGAGAGAAGACGTGGAGAAAAGCAACGGACGTACTTGCAATACATGCCATCCACGCGAAGGGAGATTACACGTGGACCTGCATGAGCATCTGGGGAAGGTGCGATGGGTTCAGCGCTAACGAGCTCAGCATCGAAGCCACAGTCGGTGATTGTCTCTGTGACGGAGGAGAGGAGGGAGATGTTGTCCACACGGAGTGTAGCGGAGTTGGTGAGGAGACTGACGACGACGTCGGCTACGCCGGGGAGGCGGGAGAGCATGTCGGTGATCGTGGCGACGCAGGACGAGCAAGACATGCCCCCGACGGAGAGGGTGATCTTGTGTGGGATTTGGGAATCTTTTTGGCAGACAGAACACCGGTGGAGATGCTCTGGGCGAGGCGGGGAGAGCCTCTTTGGTCCATGGAGATCGAAGCCGGCATCGTCAAGGGCAGCCTTGATGCGGGGGAGGGAAAGGGTGGGAGAGTGACGGAGAGTGACGGACTTGGAGACGATGGAGACGTCTACGGCAGTGGGAGCGGGAACGAGTGCAGCGAGGGTGCGCTCGATAGTGTGGACACAGCTGGACTGATGGGTCAGACAGGGGTCGATAAAAAGAGAGAGACGGACCTTGAGCAGTGAAGATTGGACAGAAAGAGGGTCGACTCCATTTCTGAACTGAACCATATCTCTGCGCATTTTTAAGCGAATGTCCAGAAAATGGCTCAGTGCCGGGTTCGTTGCACGCACAATTGCCTCATCACTCATCATGTGGCTGTGCTGTGCACCCTGCTTTTGTCATGCAACGATCGTCTCGCTGGATCGGCGAGTCCCCACGCTCGAGCGCCATTCTCACTCGCTCCTCCTCTCGCTCCTCCGTCGCGTCTCATTCAGACGCTCCACATCCGCTCGAAAAACCTCCTGTCGTGCTCGGAATATGTGCTATGGACATCAAGGCACGTTCAAAGCCAATGCGCGAGATCCTCACCCGTCTCGTAGATCGCTCCCGTGGCGCGATAGAAGTCAAAGTTTTTGGTGACAAAGTCATCCTGGATGAAGGTCATTAACTCCCACCGTCGCTCATTCGCGCACTCACGCTCTTTCCAGACGTAGAAAACTGGCCCCGTTGCGACGTTCTCATCTCCTTCTTCTCTACTGACTTTCCCCTTGACAAGGCTATCTCCTACGTCAAGCTTCGCAACCCCTTTTGCATAAATGACCTGCCTCCCCAGGCACTCCTCTGGGACCGCCGTCTCGTTGGCGCAATCTTGGATCATCTTCACATACCCACCCCTAGACGGCTAGAAGTCTCCAGAGACGCGGGTCCACGTATCGATCCAGAGCTCAAACAGCTCATGTTCGACAGACTTGGCATTCAGCTCGGCGACTTTCGCGTCATCCCAGAGGTGTCCATGCGCGAAGATGGTGATGCCATCGTCATCGATGGCAAAGTGATGGAAAAGCCTTTTGTCGAAAAACCTGTCAGCGGTGAGGACCACAACGTGTACATCTATTTCCGTGGAGGTGGCGGCCGTCGCTTGTTCAGAAAGGTCCGTCCCTTGCATCCGTTCCCACCCCTTGCATCCCTTCATTTCCGAGCTAGGTCGGCAACAAGTCCAGTGATCTTGATCCCACCCTCAACTACCCTCGAACCGACGGATCCTACATTTATGAAGAGTTCATTGATGTCGACAACTCCGAGGACATCAAAGTATACACCGTTGGAACGGACTATTTTCACGCAGAGACGCGCAAGTCTCCGGTTGTGGATGGCGTCGTCCGTCGGAACACCGAAGGCAAAGAAATACGGTACTCCCCTGTCACACGCTATTCCTATACCTTCTCACTCTTCTTTCCAGCTTTATCACCCATCTCAGCGACCGAGAAAAATCTTATGCTGCCAAGATCTGTAAAGCGTTTGGTCAAAACGTCTGTGGTTTCGACATGCTGAGGTGCCAAAGTGGCAAATCAAGTCAGGTCATCGATGTCAACGGCTGGAGCTTCGTCAAAGGCAACGAGTACTATTACGGTCCGCATTATCTCCTACTCATCACACCCTCAAAACAATCTCACATTCTCAATTTCTCTAGACAAGGCAGCAGAGATTCTTGCCTCGCTTTGCATCCGCGTATCGTCTTCCATGGACCGTCCTTTACTTCCAGCCGACGGTGTGTCTCAGTCCGCAAACTGGCGGCTTAAAGCAAATGTAACCGTCTTCCGCCATGCTGATCGCACGCCAAAACAAAAGTTAAAATTTAACTTCCCGATCGGTGATATCTGGACGCAGCCGTTCGTCCGTCTTCTCAACGGAGAAAAGGAGGAAATTATTCTACGCGAGAGGAAGCAGCTGAACCTGGTTGCAAAAGCAATCGAAGAAGCAAAGTCTCTTGGGGCTGATGGCGATTATCTCGCGAAGCTTACACAGCTGAGTAATGCTCTTTTTAGCAAGATCGATTTGCCCGGAACGAAGACTCAGCTCAAGCCCGTGTACTCAAAGCGGCAAGCTGGTCAACCACGAAAGTTGACTAAGTTGACGCTGGTGTTCAAGTGGGGTGGCGAGGTGAGGCTATTGTCTACCGCCACTCGAACCCTTCTACAGAGTTTTTATCCACAGTTCACACATTCGGCAAGATACCAATCTAGAGACCTCGGCGAGAATATGAAGAAAGATTTTTCCATCATGAGTCAGCTATATTTCTTCCAGCCGCCCACTGCTCAGGTGACTGATTGGTCTCTATAAGATAAGGATGCCCTGCAGAATGTCACGGTGAACCTCAACTCCGCTACGCGGGATCGCGTTGCTGACTTCGCACCTTATTAGATTTACACGTCTTCTGAGCGACGTGTCATTGCTTCGGCCGACATATTTGCCGCGGCCTTGTTTGACAACCCATCAAACTATCCGCCGTCTTCCTCCGCCAGCTCAATTTCTTCCCGCTCATCTCTAGAGGACAACTTGTCAAAGAATGGTACAAGCTCTCACGGAGGCCTACCCGCCCTTATCATCCGCAAGGATCTTTTGGACGACTCAAATGCTGCGAAGGATCTCATGGACGACGTCAAAAAGCGACTTAAAATACTCCTTCGGCCCGGTGAGCCTGAAAAACGACCAGAACTGACATGGCCAAAGAGCATGAAGAAAGAGCCAGTAGAAGTTGTGAAAGTAAGAGCAAACTGACGACATACATCCACCCATCTTACCTCCCCACTCAGGAAGTGATTGAACTCTTAAGCTCATTCCGCGCTACCATGCGCAAGAATTTCGAAACCTTGGATGTCGACAAAATTCAGGAGCGCTGGTATGTGTGGTACCGTGTTCCGTCGAATCATGTTAAACGTTACTTAGGTGCTGCGGAGATGAACCGTGGCTCTTCCGGGAGCGTTGGGAAAAACTGTTTGAAGACTTTTGTGACGTAGAACAGAAGAAGTTTGATCCTTCGCGTGTAAGTCAGAAGAGGCCATGCCATATTCTGCTATTCATGTGCATTGTCATGGAACAGGTTTCCGAATTATACGACACCATCAAATATTGCGCCCTCCATCATCGGCAGTTCTTGTTTGCCATTTTCGATGAACATGCTGGGCAATGCTCGGATTCAAATCACACGCAAGATCGCAAGCTTCACGAGCTGTATAGTCGTGCCAAGGCACTTTTTGACTTGGTCGCCCCCCAGGAATACGGTATTGATCCAGATGAAAAGTATGATTAGCCCCGCCTTCTTTGTTCTTCCGAGATAACAGCAAAATTAGGGAAGAAATAGGAGTCCTGACGTCGCTTCCTTTGCTGCGAAAGGTTGTCGAAGACCTCGAGGCTGCCCGGAATAATGGAGGGAGTGCCATCACCTTGTACTTTACAAAGGAGAGCCACATCCACACGCTGGTCAACCTCGTTTTACTGTCTGGGTTGCCGATAGCCAACAGACGGATTCCAGAACTGGACTACTGCGTGCGTGACTTTTGATCCTCGGCGCATTAGAGGCAAAAGCTGATTGGCACACTGCAGTCGCACATTACGTTTGTCAACCGGTTCTTATAACTGGTATAGAGGTCTCACGGCTCACTTCTTACAGCTTCGAGCTTTACGAAAGGAATTTCGGCCGTAGTAACTCGGACAAGGAGTATTCGATCAAGCTATCTCTTAGCGAGGGTGCTCACTCGTCGAATGTACTCGACTCGACTCTAGATGCCCGGCATTCTCTCAATGTTCAGCCTCGACGGTAATTGATCCACTAGGAACTGCCTGGACATGGACGGCTCACGAACGCATTTCAGGAAACTGACCCAGCATTTACCGTACAGCCTGGTGATCGAAAAACTTTCCAAGCATTTCGCAAGGGTCAAAGAGGTGTGCAAGAGACATTGGCTTTAATAATGATTATTCTAACGACTTGAAACAGGACGATGACACCGGAACGGATACTCCTTATGTTGAAACGGTGCATCACTTGAACGACAGACCTTCCAGCGTCAACACCAACAGCAGTAGTGATGATCCTTATCACGAGTTCTTGCGGATGCAGTGTAAAGCATGATTGCCTCTAGAGCTGAGCGAGTCGTGAACGTTTGAACTCCTAGAACGGACAAAACCGTAGAACTATATATACTGAAAACAAATAGTCTAGATTATTCAAACAGGGCGGTCCCTTGTGGCCCGTTGTAAGCCTGTAATTTATTAAACGCCATGCGTGGGTTACATTCGTGAGCTGGATCTCGACTTACTAGGGACGGAGGTACGATAACTTGACCACCTCATCAACGGGACCATGCCAACTGCCCTATGAGTCTAGAGAGGTAGTATCAAACGGGTACTTGTTACAACGAATGCCCTGCGGAAGGCGTTCGGATCGAAAGCATTTCAAGAGCCTTGTTTACATGCTCGGGTTCCGTCGGCGCAAAGTGAAACGAGTACACTCTCCTCGACGTGGGAGCCTCGTAAAGCGCGCTCGGTGACTGCGACAACTGTGACAACTGCTGGGCAAGGGCCGTAAAAGAAGACCGGTTCTCTGTATATCTATTCGGTGGCAACGGTGAGCGTAAGCCCAGGATCACGCGCCCTTCACAGGACGGACTCACAGCCTGAAAAGAAAACACGTCAAGGCGGTTAACGCGAACGACATGGACGACACATACTTGAACGCCTCCTTGTTCACGACGTCTATGTCGTTCAGCTTGTCGAGCGCACGCGCTTTGAATGCCGCCTTCACAAAGTACAGCACGTCGTGGACGTGGTGTTCCTTGGGTCTGCAGGGTACATTGGTGAGGCCTTGAGGGGCAGTCGCGTCGCGCCTGGCAAGACATCTCACCTCCACGGTCGAAATCGCGCCGTCAGGTTGAGTAACCCTGTCTGGGTCGCCACAAGTGGGTGAAACATGTCCGTCACGAAGCGCACCGTAGGCGGTCGTTCGGGGTAGTTGTCGGGGAATGTTACGACGAACTTGAGAACGGAACCTGCGTAGTCGCCTGGACCAACGAGATTCTGAGTCAGTAGGCCTGCCAAGTCCGTGTGGGGTCACTTGCCTTTGTGAACGAAGAGGACAGCGTCCCAAACAAGCATGCTCTCTACCGAGGGCGTGATGTACATGCCTGTTGGGCAGTGGTTGTCGTGTCGCAGTGATGCATACTCGATGGAGATTGCAGCGCGGGTGACGGGGCTGATGACAGCTTGCGGAGCTGATACAGTTGGATCTACGGTAGTCACCACAGGCTTGGAGGTTGACTTTGACCGCCCGCCCAGGTCGAGCGTCGGGGAAGCCACCAACGCGCTCAACATCGTAGTGGAGACTAGTACTCTAGCGTGTGTAATGCAGCAATTGGTAATCGATTGCAAGCGAGCCACACGGTTTCGAACTGCAACTAGAAAACGTGTGGCTGGCTTGCAATCTCATCTGCCTTCTCTAAAGCGACTTCCACATCGTCATCTATCGTAGCCACCCTTGTAGCGTGGCCCATGATCGCCTCGCCTCGACCCTCGATGCCCCGGCTTGTCTCTATCGTCCCATCGGTCTTGACCTCGCTCCCGATCAGCTCTGCGCGAATTTGAATACTTACCGTCCTGGTTTCTTTGCTCGGTTGCAGCTCCTCGAATGCGAATAGAATTATCCGACTGGTGCGAATTGTCGTGTCGCTCGCGACCACCATCACCTTTCCCCCACTTCCTTCCACCACCAGGATCACTAAGTCGCGCCAGCAAGCTAGATCCGCCTCCCTTGGAAGAATAGGATGGAGAAGGAGGTCCACCGCCATTCAGCCTGAATTTCATCGTCTTTTCGCGCGGCTTTTGCGATGGCCCTTGGTGATCAATGCCTCTTCTTCTCACATTCCGCACGTCATTAAACCAATCCTCGGTTTCATCCTCTTGCTCCCTGAACCTCTTCTCTAGCTTTTCCTTGTCCTTGTGTTTCCCCCGCTTGCCCACGTCCACAGGAGGAGCACTCGCATCCCAGTCGTCCGGCAATCGAGGCCAGTCGATCCTACTCTCCAGATCTCTTCGCCCGCGTTTTACAGGAACCGGTTCGACAGCGGGATCGTAGAATGGGCCTGACATGATATTGTGGGAACTAAACGCAGAGTCTGCCGTAGGACAGCTCGCTGGATGTGGCAGCTCATCGCAATCCTAAGGAATGTCTGAGATTCAGGAGGAAGCGTAGTGTGATAAACTTCACTCACGTCTCCCAGGTGACCCGTGTTCGCGCAGTTATAACACCACATTTCGAGACCAATGTATCCTTCGCCTCCTTCGCCAATCGCCAATTGTTTTTTCTCCTCTCGACTTTGCATAATCAATGTGCGCTCCTCGTCATTGACATACTGGTATATGCGCCAGAGGGTCGGACATTCCTGAAATTGATTTGATCGAATCAAAAAGAAATTCGCGTATTGGTAATAACATACATTCATGTTGTGCTCTGTGGATCCACAACGATCACAGTCACCATGAATATCGGATGACGCCAAGCGGGCCGAAAATCGATTGGGACACGTCTAGAACACGTTATGACATGGTATAGCACAGTGCGGACGCAGTGATCGTACCTTATTGATGTGACCTTTCATGCCACAGGTGTAACACGTCTTGCTAATGGGACAACTTCGTGTAGAATGCTCGTCACGAGCACCACAGGTTAGACACTGCGGAAATTCCGATGAGCGACGATACACATACGAGCGCCTACTCCTTACTATCAGTATGGGACACTCATAAGTCTTGTGATCACCCTCTGCACCACAGTTCTTGCATTTGAATATTGACGATTTTGATTGATTCGCTTCTTCCTCGGTTTCAAAGTAGCGGACCAACCCAGGTGCCTTGAAACTCATCAATGATGGTGTATACATTACAGCAGACACGCAGAAACTGACCTTGCGATCCTCATAATCGAGGTATTCTATGTACTCTTCATCGTCTGAACTTAATTTCGTGGGTGGTATTATTTCGACAGGAATAGGTCCGTCGTCATCCAAGATTGTGACATGAGACGGCAGTAACAGTTTATTGCCATCTCTCTGGGCCTCTGGGGGTTCCGGAGTGGGGCCATCCTCCACAACTACAGGAGCAGCTGTGGCGTCAAAGACGAAAAGGCCGGATTCGTCAATAGTGGACAATGAATCAGAGTGCGGCGCCTGCGAGGCTGATTTCGGTTGAGGGGTAGACGGGTCGTCGGCGTGGCCGTGCTTGTTCCCAGTCTCGGGCGAATGGGCCCTTGAGGGCTGGGCACTGACGGAGCTGCCGATGGCGCTGTCGCTGGTCAGGCCATTGGATGTTTTTCTTTTTTTCTTCCGCTTCTTATTTTCTTGTGGTCGGTTGGGGCGAGCAGGGGAAGTATCAGATGAAATTTCGATGATATCGGGTGGCGGAGACTCGGTGAGGTCGATTATTTCTGCCATTCAGCAGTGGGTGCTTCAAGTTTTCACGGTAGGTTTGATTGAGTAAGCGCGTGGTAGTGCATGACTCGGAACTAATATCTCAGCTGTAGCGAGTCGCCTAACCTTTAGCGACACTCCACCTAGCAGATCTCTCCACTCGAGTATCAGACCGCCGAACTGATGCTTCCCTGCAATCTGAGAAGCCCGTGTCGAAACGCGCGTACATATTCTAGTCCATAGCATGAAATCCGCATACACTGAAAGAAGCCGTAGACAGCACAAAGATGTTTTACAGATTCGCTGGCATCGTAGATATGTTAGCACCGTACAACAATTCGCGTCCGAGTCTCGATATACAACAGCGAGACGATAATTCAAAAGGCGTGTGATGAGATGGTAAATCTCTTGAAGGTATATCTGAGCAGGAATCTCAGCCGGACGTATGCTCGAGAAACTATCGACTCACCCAAGGAAGGCAAGATCTTTCTGTGCCCCTCCAGCGCTGGCGACAGGTGCTTCCGCAGGCGTTTGCTCAATCTCATCAGTGGGGAAGTAAGAGGTATCCGTGATCGAGCGTAGGTTGGGTACAAAGGGAGCGTCAATACGACGAATCAGGTCCCAATCAACTCCATAGAAGAATGGATGACTCTTGATTTGATCTGCATTCAACCGACGGTCCGGAGAAGTCATAAGCCTAGCGCGCTGTTAAAACGCCTCCCTAGAAATAGTATCTAGGCCGCCTACCTGCGGATCAAGTCCTCAGCTTCACGACTCAAATGAACATCGTCAGGAAACACCAGGTAATGTTGCCACTGCATGATTTTTTGATACGTTTCGTGTGTCGACTCAGAGCAGAATGGTGGATACCCGACCAGACACTCAAACATGATTGCCCCCAGTGACCACCAGTCGCACTCGTTTCCGTATCCCTTTTGCTGGAATATTTCCGGTGCAATGTAATCTGGAGTACCAACGGTGGAATACGCCTGTATAGAGTATCACACAGGTGCTGACGGAACGTTCATAAGGGCTACATACCAGTTTGCGTCGGTTTGCCTTCCAAGTCGCAATCTGATCTTTGCTAGTCATAGTCAAATGAATAGCGTTTACCATGACACTGTTCCGCGCAGTAGTAGCGGATGATTGAGCGTTGTTTGCCGAATCCAACAGCCTTTGATAGTAGCTAGAGTCGTGTTGCTTGTGGAAACCCGTCGAAAGACCGAAATCGGAGAGTTTGATATGACCATCCTTATCTATCAGTATATTGTCTGGCTTGATGTCTCTGTAAAAGATTCATAATTGAACAAATCGAATCAGGAGAACCTTTCCACCTGTGAATAAACCCTAGTTTATGAACCGCCTCGATAGCGAGAGCACACTGCGCTATGTAGAAACGAGTCACGTCTTCTGAGAAGGTGTCGTACTTGATAAGCATCGTCATAAGATCACCGCCGGGAAGGAACTCCATGATAAGATATAGGGTCTGAGCATCCTGGAAAGAATAAAAAAGTTGCACGACCCAGGGAGAATTAGATTCTGCGAGCACGTCACGCTCAGCGCGAACATGAGCTAGCTGTGCAAGGATGCATTGAATCACGACGGTCTGATTGTTATTCGTGAACGGCGTACTTGGTCTTTTTTTAGCATCTCTTCTTTCTTGAGAGTCTTCATCGCGTAGATCTTGCCGGTATCGAGCTTTTGGACGAGACGAACCTACGTCACGCAGCGTGAGGCGGCAGGTCATATAACACAATACTGAGACATACTTCACCGAACGCGCCTTTCCCGATGACTTTGACCGTCCTGAAGTCGTCCAAACCTAAACGTGTTCGTCGAAGGCGGAGGAACGTTGATTCTTTTTTCCCTAGTTGCTGGAGCTGTCGAACTTTCCTCTCATCCGATATCATGACGTCTCCTTGAAGTTTTCTCTCCAGATCTACACGCCTTGCGAGCCGAATAGGCCATCAACATGTCGCCGAGGTCCACCGTGACGAATGATGCGTACCTAGAATTTCGTTCGATCGCAGCGTCCACAGCAACCTTGTAAAAGTGCTCGAGCTTCAGTTGTGCGGTCTTGGCTCGAGGAATGGCATCGTCGGAGAAGCCAGCAGAACTGCGCTCAAAGTAGACATAATCTGCAGGTTTGTCGGAGTTGGGTGCGGTTGACGTCGAGGACCTCGTGCTTGTGCTGGAGCGTTGCATACCACAAGAACGAGGTGATAGGGTGATCAATAATTTGTAGTCGCAGTTGATGCTGCCAGCTAACTGGGATTTGGCAGTCGCGATGGGAACACCATGATACATCCGATTCGGGGAAAACCCCTGTGAAGAGGACGGATCCATGTAAACCGAGTGTGCACACATGAAACACGACTGGATAATCAGAATGTCGATGATAGGATGCGGAGTAGTGAATGTATTGTAGGAACATTGAAAAAAAAAACTACGATGCACGTCGAAAACTTGAAAGCAAAAGCCAACACATAAATAATAGACAGGACACATCGCAGCCGTGGTCGTGGTCGCACTGATATCTGCGATATGACCCGTATTTTGAATCCCGAATCTGCTGATGAGCGCTTATACGCCCTCAAGCTTTGATACGACCTCGGACACTTTGGAATTGTCTTTGGGCTCGCTGTCCGCCTCGTCGCCGGGGCCAGCCTCGGAGGCACATCGAGAGCATGTGCAGGCAAATGCCCATCCTCGGGCCAGTTCCATCCGTCTCCGACGACGACATTCCTGCACGCTCTCATCGTCACGTCGGGTCACATCTACATACGCAACGGTGACTTGGTCTCCTGCTTTGAGAGTGCGTTTGGCAACGAGATGCAGTTCGGATGTGCCGTCAAAGAACGGCTGAGCGGATGGGTCGCACGAATGGGTAAGCTATACATGTCGGATGCGACGTGAACGACGTATCCCATACAAGGTGCATGGAAAGACTTACGTAGGAGGACAAGAAATAGAACCCAGCTCCGACTTGTCTTTGGGTACCATATGGTGTACGCGTTTTCTCCACATCTTCAGGCCTCAGTGTTGGAGCCGGCTGTGCGAGTCATGATTACCTCACTGAATACACATGGATGGCCACACGTTACCTTATCATCCCTTCCGCTTTCGAAGCAGACGCCAAACGCATTGTATGCCATCATGCCAAGATAAACCGAGAGTCGCTCCTCGGTTGCGAGGTGCTCCAGTCCTGGAATAGCCAGTTGCAGAACAATTTTGAATAGCTTGGCAGCCTCCTCAGAGGCGGCCACGTCAAGGTAGCGCAATCGCTCGAGATGGTCATTGAATGTATAATCTCCACTGTCCGTCAACACTACGTTAGGGTTGGCCAACGGTGAGTGTCCCATGGATGTGAGCATTTGCGCTGTCTCGATGGAGACTTGGCGTGCAATGACACGTGCCATCAGTTCGGGTGCAGCCTTGCCACTCTTTCGGATGTATTCTGCAAATGCAGCTTGGGCGCGATTTCTGTCGTCTTTGGAAGAATCGGCGGCATCTGGGATTAGTTGCTGGGGAAGGGGGGGTTCGAGCGTGAAAAGTATGCCTTGCGAGTGAGTGGTGGCCTTGACACGACATTCCTCGGAACAGTAAACAGAGCTGAAGCGGTCAGAGTCAGGACGAACGGCTGCGTCCCCGGATATCGAACGCAAGCAATGACTGCAATGACTGCCCTGGCCTTGCAGATCTGCATCAAGAGCCGTGGCGATGGCTTCCTCCTTTGGTTTTGAAAAATCATCAAAAGCGAGCGTAAAGGTAGGGATTGGTACTGACCTTGTATATGAGTTCACCTGGTTCGAAATCCCTTGTGCAAACCATGACTTTCTTGCGCGTGGTTGCACTGGCATCGGTAGATTGCCCACCAGCCGCGTCAGGAACGTCGACAGTCTTGATGGCAACGTTCATCTTCTTCTGGGGGAAATAGTTGTAGTATCCTATCCCGTGTTGTTTAGCTTAAACGCCACTCTCCCTCAACTAGCAAGGCATACCTTCAGCACGAGTTTTCACCTGTGGATGGCAACATTTCGAGAGGGCGATAGTTCAAGCGCATCCGAACAGCACCGAAGACCGAAAACAAAAAAAGCATTCATATCAGATCATTGCACGGACAACGGGTTGGAAAGTAAAGGAGATTATAGGGGTGGTAACGAGGGTCAGGGAATACATAAACGATGGCGACTACACAGCGTACAGCAGCGTGCATTGCACGTTCAAAGTCGTGTGTAAGATGACTTGTAGTCATAGGGCAGGGGTCTGAGTGCCCGGATCTGTGACCTTGTCCCACTCCTGCGAGGACGCCTCCGAGGGTGGGCCCGAGGGGCTCAACTCGTCATCTTCGTCAGGAACGGAAGCTGTATCCCTTCCCTCCGAGGGAGGAGATGAACTTACGTCCAGGTTGACGAGCTGCATTACAAGCTGTGGGACGGGTGATTCGTTGGCGCATGAAATCGCACAGCGGAAAGTGAACTGACCTGGAAGACGGGCGGCGAGAGGCTCTTTTCGTATACCATGATCAACTCGAGTGGCGAAGGGTATACGCGGATCGCGCGGTAGAAGCAGAGTGCGGCGGGCAGGTAGAAAGCAGGACCTGGTGACGCGTCGACGATGAGCGCCGCGCTGGAATGGCCCGACATGGCTGACCTTTGACACTCATGTTCTCACCCATGCTGACCTGGGTCATGAAGTACTGGTGCTTCTCGTCATGGTCGGTGGGGACCTGTTCGCTCCTGATTCTCTCCAAGGCGGCGACAAGTTCGGTCGGGTTGACACCGCCGGTGCTTGTCGAGGCTTCGGAGGGTGTCTGGCTCTTTTCGGCGCGCTTTTTCTCCTTGCCTGGACCAATGTCAGTAGGTGTGGGACCAGAAGAGAGCGGACGCACGGAGCCGTCTGCGGAAGTTGGCGTCGTTCCTCCGCTTGTAATCAAAGTAGAAAGCGTATGCGAGGATACTACCGACGGCGATGCCGGCGACAGTGAGGAGCGTCGTCGACCTCGACATTTCGTGAGTGGAGGAAGAAAAGAAATACGTTGAGTTAATTACATAATATGTAGAGGGATGGAAATATTCCCACGGGTGGTCTCGACAAAGCCTTAACGTCGGTGGTCATGAGCGGCGTGGACGCTGCACCATCGTCTGTCCTTACACCCGGCCACGTCTCCGACCCCGACTTGCTCGACCATGACCTCCTGTCTTCCTCACACCACCCCGTGTTGTCCACACACGACCATCAAGTCGACCTTGACCTCGACCTCGCCTGTCTCGCGCACTCTGACACCGCCTTGGATGACCATATCACCCTCCAACACGCTCGTGACCACATCTTTGCCGACATCGACCACGTTGGTGATCATAACAAAGATGACCACATCGCAATGGTCGAGGCCGTAGACCCTGCTGTCACCCACCAAGTCTCCCAGCAGCAGTCCCCCGAGTCCCCCTTGGAATTAAAACGTGTCAAGGTGAGCTTCTCCCCTCCTTCCCGTCTCGTCCGTGGCAATAGCTCCCCTCTTCGTCATCACATTCATAACGAAAAGCGCCGCTTTGCCTGCAACGTGTCCAATCCCCTCGGAAAAACCCTTTCCTTTTTATTCAAACTGCCTACGCGGCCCTCCTGTTCCCCCCCGTTTGCATGACCTCATCAAGCGCCTACTCTGACCGACATTTGTCACCCTCAAAGGTTTACGAACTCGTTGGCTCTCGGTGGGTTGATCAAGGCACCGCATACTGCGCTGGCCAGCTGGACGACGCCAACCAGGCCTACCTTGTCGCCCGTTCCGAGCTCGACTTTAATAAAATTATACTCTCCACTGCCATTCGCTCCAATGATGTATACCAGCGACAGCAAGGTACGCCCCTTCCCCTATGCATATGCGTTGCCAATCCACGTTCTTCGGCACTTATACCTCTCTCAGAGAGCCTGATTGTTTGGACGGAGCCCAACGGAGCCGACTACGCCTTGAGTTTTCAGGACGCGGAGGGATGCGCGGAGGTATGGAACTTCATCATAGAGGTCCAACGTCACTTGAATGCTGGAGGTCAGCACCCTTTCGCCCTCCGCCCACATCTCGTTTCATTGTCCCTTTTTCTCCGAGTGCGCATATCTCACCCAAATTTCACCTAGAAGATCAGGGTATTGGCGTGGCGTCTCCAAGTGGCGAACATTCTGCAACTACTGCCAACATCATTCGCACTGGCCATCTACCTACTCCCCAGCTCGGCAACATACAGGACATCGAAGGTGCGATCAAGACGCTCTCAAGGGGTCAAGCAGTCAAGGAAAAGATATGCGAGTACATCCAGCGTGAGGTGAGTGTTACCTTATGTCCGCACGAGCCCTCCATTTCGGGTTGCAATGTTGACGTGCATGATAGCATTACATCAAAGCTCTCATCGATGTCCTGAACATGGCAGAAGACCTCGAGAGCCTAGATAACCTCCATGCCCTATGTAGTCTCATGCAAACCATTTGTGAGTGCAGGTGTGTGTTTTGGGTGGCGTCCTTGACATTATCGTAGTGATGATGAACGACCATGGGATTTACGAGCATATTCTCGAGGACGATATCTTTTTTGGAGTGGTTGGGATGCTCGAATGTATGCTGCCCTGCCTTCGCGCCTTCTCTGATTTTGACGTGGCTATCCAGATGATCCAGAGTTTCCCGCGCACAAGGCCAATTATCGTGAATTTCTTCACGTCAATACACATTTCCACCAACCTATTCCAATACAAGACGACCTCGTCCGGAAGAAAGTTCACCACACCTATCGCCTTCAGTTCCTCAAGGATGTTGTACTTGCGCGTGCACTCGATGACTCGACATTCAATGTGTTAAACTCTTGCATCATCTTCAACCAAATCGACATTATAAACCACATTCAAAACGATTCCGCCTTCCTCCACAACATAGTCAGGTTGTACGTAAGCGAAGAAGTGCTTGCTGGTCCCAGAACGGGACCAGAAGATGAAGAGGATCAGGAAAAGAAACATCACGAGAAAATGCCAAACGGACAGGCAGTGCGGATGCCCACACCGTTCTCGTTTGGCCCTGCTGACGACCTTAGCGTAAACGACATTGCATTCCGTCGCGAAGTCGTCGCACTTATCCAACAGCTCTGTGCAATGGGCAAGAACGTCCAGCTGCCTGCACGATTAGCTCTCTTCCGAACGCTTGTTGATCGAGGGATTTTGTTCGCCGTCCAATGGGCATTCTGCCTGCCTGAAAAGGAGGATGCGTCGAAGAGTGTGGTCAGCGCTGCAGGCGAAATCATGGCTATTTTGCTTGAGCACGATCTGCATGGTGTTCGCGGACATGTATGCAAACAGGCGGCTGCTCTCGAGAGGGAAAAAGCACTCGGGCGGTTAGGAGCCGATAGGGCGGAGACACTTTTGAAACTTATGTGTCGAGTCATGGTCCAGAGTCGGGACGTCGCAGTACAATGTCAGATTGGCGACGCGCTCAAAGCTCTGCTGGATGTTTCACAAAACATAGGTGGCCCTGGTACCACACCTGTATGTGTTCTTTATAGAGTCCTAACTTTATCACTGACAATGTGACTTAGGTGGCAATCAGCGCGAAAATTTTGGCTCGCCCCAAAGACGATCCAGGAACCGAGAGGTTTCTAGATTATTTCTACAAGAACTGTCTAGAAGTCCTATTCAGACCATACAATGATATACCCGATTTCAGGAAGCAGACAGGTAAGCAAGCCCCTCTCGAATTCTGGGACCGAGACGAACGATCCTTTCAGATCCGGTTTTGAAGCTGTCCCGCGAGAAGACTAATCTTTTCCTATACTTATCCGACTTACTTTGCAATTTCGCCCAACAACATGCTTTTCGAAGCCATTTCTACATGCTTTCTTCGAATATATCCGCTCGCGTGGCCACACTCCTTATTGCGCGAGACAAGCACCTTCGGTTAGGTTGGTGTCGCTTTGTTAACAGGCTTCTCTGGTCTGGTGCCTTACCTCTTTTTGTTGCAGCTGCATTTCGGTTTTTCCGAATATGCCTGAAGATCAACAACAAAAACTTTCTCGCTCACCTTATCAAACTTGATGTTTTCAAGCCCATCCTGGAACTCACACTGCAGGAGTCACACCGTGATAGTCTATTGAGTGCATCGTGTCAAGAGTTCTTTGAGCACATGCGTAGGGTAAGTTGGATGACATTGCTATTTCACATCCAACCTCACTCCATGCCCGCAGGAGAACGTAAAAGACCTCATCAATCATTGTATGACAGCCCATCGGGATATCATTGATAAGCTTAGCCGAACACGATTGGGTGGGCCGCGCTTCTCTGCGTTTGTACGTCGCTGGGAGATCAATGTCGAGCCTTTACCCAAGGAGGAGGTTAAGATCGATCGGTAAGTCCGGCACAGCCTGCGTGATTTTGGGACTTTCTCACTTTTCCACAGAAATTCATCCGAATCGCGTCGCTTAGATCGTGGTATTGACGTTGAAGAAGAAGAATACTTCAATGGTGACGACGATGAAGGTGACGTAGCACCACCGTTCATTAGTTCAGCGGCCCTTGCAAGTCGAGCTGGTTCCCCACTAAACGCGATCAAACGAAGAAGACGTGTCCCTATCGCTCCATCCAAACTTCCACGCCCACAAGGTCTTGTTCTTCCTCGTACCCCTCCCCTCCCATCGCTCTTGGACTATGGCGACGAAGAGGAAGAGGAGATTGGACCTCCATCTCCCCCAGTAACATCCTCAGTAACATCCTCACCTGTTCCTCCACCGAAAGTCCTCGCAAAGGAAAGTTCATCTACACTACTATCCCCTTCCATGGATGTACCGCCAAGCCCAAGGCTAGCACATCGCCAAATTTCTCGACCTTCCTCTATTCCCCGACGACGCACGCATGAAGAAGACGACAATAAACTAGAGTCGCTCCTGCACCAAAGGGGTAGCCCTTCCTCCCCCTCGCTTAGCGAACCATCTGCCAAGCCGAACCTCAAATCCCAATTACCCCCCATCCGGTTATCCGAGAAGCGGCGGAGAGAAAACGATGAGGATGAACCGCTGGAACGTCTCGCCAGCAAACCGAAGCGTGCCGACCTTGGCACTCGAAAAAGAGACGAATCCGTCGGTGGTCGAGCCACTGCGATGAAACCAGGCGATGACCCACCCAAACGTCTAAAGATGATGATTCGCCCATTGGGTGTGAGCATTGCACAAACGACGTCGCCAGTACCTCCAGATCCTGGTGCGAAAGACGGCGATACGGGATAACTTTGAGCCGTCTTCGATGGACATACTCCAGGAGTTTGCTTGGGGGTGTGGGATGAATAGGGTGCTGCGTGTACACCATCGTGTATCTACTCCGTGTTCTTTTACCCAGCGAGCGGATCGCCGTTGGGTGGCCCTGTACCAAGCTCGATAAGGATGCTGTACTACCGCTCAGAGCAATACGGATCCGACAATGCCACTTGGCGTGCCGCGTTGGTCCTCATTAGCATGATGCTGAACGTGAAGAAGTTGTTGGGCTTTCGGACGAAGCATCCGTGACCCGAAAAACAGCGAAAAATTTACTGCCCCAGTGAGGCTCGAACTCACGACCTTCCGATGGTCTTATAACAGTCGGACGCTGTAACCAACTCAGCCATGGGGCACACGGTACAATTTTCTTAATGTCGACCGTGTCGACATGTCGGCGTGTCTTGGCCACTTTCATGACAGGTTAAGCAGTAGTACTGGTGCGCAAATCTCATTTCGCCGAGGCCTCAACCCCACCGCCATCATCCGAGTCGGTGTCAGTGCCATGCCCGCCGCCATCCTCCTTAGCAGTCTCATCCTTCGCCCGACCTTGAAACTTCCTCTTCGGTATGACAGCCCAAAACGCTTCTTCCCAATCGCGAGTGTCAAGCCATTTCAAGAGAATTTCAAAGACCTGTTCAGCCAGCAGCATTGCATTCGGCAATGAGTCAGACACCATGTTAGCGCGGAAGGGATCAGGAAGAACAGGTATTTAGGCGACATCTCACTGAACCAGCAAGCGGTATAAAGGAAACGAACCTGGTTAACAGTGAGCACCTTGCGTGTGGCAAGTGAGATATAACGGCCGATTGGAAGGCGGGCATGACGGATTTGTGAGTCGATAGCTTTGTCCAGGCAGAGATTCTGTGGTTGCTCAAGTTGTGCTCGCATGTGAATGGGATGTGATACTGACCTTGTAACGATTGTGGTCACATATTCCACCAATGATATAAGTCTCTCCTTCATTGAGTTCATGCAACTCCTCCGGAGAGTCGGCGGTTAGATAAACGATATTCTTCGGATCGGCCCGGGGCAGAAGCGGTGCGCTGCCTTGTGTACTCGATTGTTCACTGGGCAGATGAGGGAGCTGTTTTGCCCACAATCGGTCATAGCCCTCCTCCCACCACTCGGTCCTTGACCATCGCCTGTAGCCCGCATCGTTCATCGCATCTAGTCTTTGTTTGGTTTTACCGCTAAGTGAGGTGAATAGTAGTACCGAGAATGCGTGCGCGGCATGTCTGTTTGCGCTGTATGTGTACGCCAATTGAGAAGTGAGAGAGTTGATCTCCTATCCTTGGCATGATCGTTGCATGGAGGAGGACAAGAGCAGAGTGAAACACTCACCTTGTCGGACATCAGCTCATCAAAACCCAGATCGACGACGACTCGGGCATCGAACACAACCCCAGCGTTTGTTTTCCCTCTTTTTCGAGAGGCGCTTTCGTCGAGTTCTCCCCTTGCGATGGCCTGGGCCCGTTCACGGCGCTTGTGCTTCTTCGCCTCTTTCTCGCGTGCGCGTCGTTCAAGCTTAAGTTCGTGGAGCCTCGCGGCTTTTGCGGCGCGTTTTTGTGCTTTCTTGGAGAGAGCCTGGGGGGTTGATGATTTCGCCTGCTGACCTGGTTCCGGCTGACTAGCAACATCTACCAGCGGATGTGTATCCATAGACGCAACGATGGCGCCGATTTAGCGATCTAGCAAGTACGTTGTAACTGACGGACCGGATGAAGCCGAGAAGTGTATGTACGTGGACTAGCCGTCGCTGCTCTCTGCGAGGGTGACCCTTTCTGTGCTCAGGGTTCTCTCTCGCAGTACCCTTTTGCTGTCCTCATTGCAGCTTAATCCCCCACCTCTCGCCGGGTCCCTGTCTTCTTGGCTCATCAAAATCATTCCCCCCCGACCGCTGACTATGGCGACTAGAGCCATTTCTCTCAAGGGACCCTATGAAGTCGTCCCGCCTTCCGCAGCACATACCGCGACTGCCATCTTCTTGCACGTATGCTCTCTTTACCACGAGTCTTCTCTCACCCTCCCTCACATTGCATTTTGCTCGCTAGGGTCTGGGTGACAGCGGCAGTGGTTGGCTCGGGATCGTAAAAATGATCAAGGATGAGTTACCCCACGTCAAGTGGCTGCTTCCCAATGCCCCTGGCCGCAGCATCACTGCTAACCGTGGCTTTGTGATGTCCGGTTGGTTTGATGTGCC
>JBBPOC010000163.1:0-25070 GCA_038091235.1 Tylopilus rubrobrunneus | reverse complement strand
CTTCGATGCAAGAAAGAGCTTCTCGCGGGCCCTGTCAGGACCCGGTTGAAGGGTGACCAACTCCTTCGTCTTGAAGTTCATTGCCTGTTCCATCTCAGAGAGGACGGCTGGTGATTCTTTGTGGTTGAACATCTGCAATCCGAGGTATGGCCTCCAGTCCTCGGTGTAGAATTGAATGACATCAGAAGCAAGATATTCTTGGTACGTCCACCCACGGGTGTTCCAAATGCTCCGCCGCAGAGAACCTTTCACCTGCGACCTTGAGAATACACCGAGAAGGTGGACGACAGTAAGCGAAGATCCGCGATACCATCGGAACATCGCGACGAGAGACTCTTGCTGCACCGATTTATCGAGTTGGTTCACGCAGCACGTGTCACTCCATGCCCATTTGAACCCAAGAGTGCGGACAAGGACGCAGAAGTTCTTCAGCTTGCCGAATGCCGGAGAAGCAGGAAGTTCGTAAACCGGGAGATTTTCGACAGTTTGGAATGTGGGTTCATGAGGCTGCCATCTGTGAGACAGCATCACATAGCGGTAAAATTCCTTGACTTCTCTCCGGATACGTGGATGGTCGAGTTGAGTGGTCATGGATGACCGCAGCTCATTGTAAATCGGTAGCTCCTTAAATGCCGCCGCTTGCCGCGTTTTATCGTAGAGATCACCGGTGATTGTGTCGATGAGTACGCGTGGAATTTCTTGAATAGTCTCCTCGACCACTTCAAGAATTGCAGATGTCGCGTCGACATATCGACGACGACGCTCTGTATGAACCTCATCAATATTCCCCGATGGCGAAATGTCATAGAAATGACTTACCGGAGAGTCGCGGGTCAGAAGATTGATCAAGTATCGAGAGCATCGTCTGGAATGCCTCGAATGCTTCACCGTAACGTGTCATGCGGTGTAACACAGCGTGCTTCCCTTCGTACCCTGTATAGGACAAAGGGTCGAGCTCGATGACCTGATGTTCTGGATCAGTGTTGTCCTCTTTAAAATTCGAACAAATTATGTACCTCATTGCTTTGCTTGAGAAGGATGTCATTTAAGTTCGTCGGATTGAGTTTCAGGGCAGTCGAATAGTGTCCTATGGCCTCATCGTGTTTCTTGGCGTCCCTCGCGATATCACCCTGCTTCTCTAGCTTCTCTGCCAAACGCACACGAAAGTCTAGGGACGTCCATCGTGATGAGTGGATCACTGCTCCAGTGCCGTGGATAGTGCTTACTATGTTCCCATTGCGTGCGCTCATCATGGGTAGCATTGTCTTCAAGCTGATCCTGCGCCTGTCGGAAACACTCGACGGCCTCCGTAAGCTGACCGTCATCTTCCAAAATGCCGCAGATGGTGCGATATACTGTGAACATCGGCACCCGGAACTAAACCAGAAATAGGTCCCCATCCCACATGCAACTGATCATAAAGAACATACCTTGGACGCGACGCTGAATGCTTCCTTCGCTGGGCCCCGAACCATCATCTTCCTAGCCCACTTTGTTAGGACCGGCATTGAGAAACGGAGTGACAATACGGTAGAGTAGGCTAAGACTGCTTCATCTTGCTTATCGGCATTCGATGCATCATCTCCAACTCTTTCGAGTGCGGTGACGTATCGGTGCGCAAACTCTAACAAGAAAGATTGAATATGCAATGTTGACTGGGGTTGTTAAAACTTGCCCCGCAGCCAATCGGTAACTGACATGTTGGCTCTTACATCGTCGGATAATGTATTCTCCAGCTTGAGAAGAGAACGTGCAACATCGTATATGCGACCTTGAGAATAAAGGGATTCGCATTCGAGCATTTGTTCGTGCGCGCGGTTGATCCGAATTGATAGATCAGCTTTCTCCTGGGTTCGGGAAAGTTGGACGCGCAAATCCTGGTTGGTATGTTCCAGAGATGCAACTTTGGTTTCTGACGAAAAGGTTTGTGAGTGAAACACGAGTCAGGGAGCTTTTATGGACACACGGGAGTTTTCAAGCTGAACTTGTAGGTCTTGGATAGTACGTTCGAGAGACGCGATTCTTTCGCCTGAAACAGGTCTATGAGTGAAGTACATCATACGATGCTTGATGGACGCACCAGAGTACATGTCCCGTTTTCGAAGCGAGTTGATGCATCCGTCAAAATTATCCGCCTCTTGGTTGACCGTACGCTGGGGGCCGGGGAGCCGCAGACGGTGTTGTGTACGTTCACCGTGGTTCGTTCCTAGTTCGTCTGGATAACAAAATGTAGTGAGAGGAGGGCGAGCAAAAGGAGTGAATGGGCAGACCTGGTATGGTTTCATGAATTACCGTTCCAAGTGATCTTGTAAGCGCACAAAGGCCATCCTTTTGTTGCTTGGCTATGCGCTGAGATTCAGCGAGTTCGTCGCGAAGTACCTGGACAGTTCCGCGGAGAGAGGCAATAGGACCGGCTTGGAGAGGGGTGACACAAGATACGGTGACGGTGACTGAGTTGTTTCCACAGACGACAAGATCGTTCATGTCTGAGATAGCCATGGACCAAATAGGATGGTCGTACTGGATGACAGACCCGATTTGCTGGCCAGTCGTGGTGCTCCAGAACGAGACCGATGAACCGGCCGAGGCTGCGATCAACGCACCACTCCTTTCCAGAGCGATACACTTGACACCGTCGCTACTGTGGACGGGAAATCTTGAGAGTGTGGTCCTGTTGGATGGGTTGAGATAGTGGATGATGCCGTCTTGAGATACAGCGAAGAGCTGTCTGCTATCGGACCAGGCAAGGGATCGGTTATAAAAGGAATTGACGGAGATTAGAGCACTGAAGATGAGGTCTCCGTTCTGACTGTTGTAGACGCGAACAGAGTCACTGGGCCACGTAGCAGTGGCAAGTAAGCATCCATCGCGAGAGAATTTCGTTCCGACCACCAAGCCGTCATGTTTCAGCTCGAGGAGTTGTTCGCCAGTCGAGAGTGACCAGACACGGGCAGTCTTGTGTGATCCTGTCGTGATTTTCGCCCCGGAGTCGAACGAGATGTCGACTGCAAGCACCCACTTCGAGTGTCCCTTGAACTCGGTCTTCTTTGCGCTGTTCGCCGCATTCCAAACGGTCACCTTGCCGCTCTCTGTCCCGCCGACGATCCACTGTCCATCTCGTGACACCGCAATGTCGAAAATGCCACTCCCCGCGTCCGTTGGTGTTCCCGCTTCGGTGCCATCTAGAATGCGCCACTTTTGCATCTTGCCTTCATCCCCACCGCCCACGACATGCTCTCCGTCAGCAAGGACCGCGACTGAATGCATTTCTTTTCGACAATCGATCTTGATCCGTTTTGCTCCCTTTTTGTGAAGAGGAACCAGTCTTTGCAATCAGCTCGTCGAAAATGGGTTATCAATCACCTTGTCTACATCATATTCGACCATCTCTGTTTCTGCTTGCCGGCCGTTTCGTGAGGAAGGTCGGTTACCATCATTCTCTGTTTCTGTGAGCATCGTCCGACTGATTGACTTGTCTATTCACTCACTTTGCCGTCGTAGACCTGCCCATGAAAACATACCCGGCTAGAGTGATGAAAGTAAGCTGCGTAGTCGTCAACCATCACGCCAGGTGAGCCCACAGTCACGGTGTTGCCTGCTTGCACCCACGTGTCCCTCATAATTATCGAATCGTGGTCGAGTCGCACGAATCCCCTCGTGCCCTAGGCGCTTTTTTTGATCCAAATGAATGTAACCCTCGACCCTACCATCATCGATCTGATCAACCGCAATTTGCACTTCAGTGCACTCGTCGTTAAATCACTTTTTAAGCCGTTGGTCGCCTCCTGGAACACATCCTCACATGGTCGGACAATGTCACGCTTCTCGCTCGGACTGGCAATTCTGGAAGCCAACACAACAACCTCCCTGCAAACCTCCCTGTCTGCGATCAATTCCCGATACGGTAGTTGAGGTATTACGGGCTGGGTTCCGCAATTTTAGCAGGCGTTTTGGAGAATCGGTGCTTGTATTTATGTTTATTTAGTTTGGCTTGTTTGTTTGTTTTTTTTATCAGGCTCATCTGACGTCGGACCGACGTGCATATATTTATGTTTGTTTGGTTTGACTTGTTTGTTTGGTTTCTTTATCGGGCTTATCCGCTTGATTCTCTTGTTGTTGATGATACGATGTTCTTTCTTTCCCCGATCCCATTCAACAATGCTTGAATGCATGCACATCAACCGTCTGTCCGTGCTCGGTCGCTTCGGCTTGTCTGTATATCACTGTCTCCTGTCATAGCTCATGCGCTGCAACTGCCCAATCGTCCACCAAAAAATATCAGAATGTTGCGCCTGAGGACATTCAAGTTGCGCTCGTCAGCACCTGGCCACGTACGTTTTCACTCTTCCATACGTTCTCCATTTATAACTCACCCTACCTTTTCACAGTGCTGTCTCCACTGCGCAGGTTGACTCTGAAGAAGTACCGCATGCTCGGAGACATCATGGAGTTGTAAATAGCCCCCGCTAGCTGACATGTTTGGTGATTGCAGCACGTTATTACTTGACAAGTTGTTCTTTCGTCTCTTTCCTGCCCAGCTTGTATTAACACCGTGAAGACCTGCTTCCTCGCTAAATCAAAATCCGAGTCGATGAGCGCTTCCTTTTGTTGGTGTGACACACAATCGTCCACTCGTTTCCATCGGTAGGTTACAGACACTGACCATCACCGAATAGACAATGGTGGCGATAATGCCCCACCCCAATCCATGACTATGAAGTCAGAACACAGACGATGTGGTGAACATGAACAAGCAGCTGCAAGCCGAAGGGGATGTAATGTTGATTTCTGCAAATGTTCGCGACAACACTGATGAATACAAAGGGTGAGTACTTGAGTTTCCTTGCAAGGCCTTTTCTTTGTGTGGGGGCACGAAAAGCCAGAACTGGCAACCATCCCCTGCCACGACGGTGTCTTGCCACTCCAAGTCCACCACTGGATGCCACAAGGTAGATTATTCAACTATTACCTGACACGATGCCAGTGGGATATTTCCTTGGCCGGCATCCGATGCCATACTTTCAAGAAATTCCCCTCCGCAGCCAGGCCAATGTTGGACTCGGAGCATGCATACACAGTGCTGTATTGGACCCAGGACATCTCCCTACCGGTTAACCATGCTGTTCTATCCTGCACGACCGATGCACCTGCCCATCACTTCCCCGTCCTCATCCTCAAACACCACCACACGCCAATGCATGTACATGCCAGTGAAAGCATCACGCACGAAGATTTCCGTCTCGTGAATGCCGTTCTGCGCAGGTGGGTCATCCTGTACAATACCACCTGCATCCTGCTCACCTGGGTCATCTTCCAGAGCGATTAAGGAAGGGATACTGGAGCACGTTGATCAGGTCGATTACAACCTATATGCCTGTGGTATCGCATAACATATTTCATCTGTTAATGGTTCTTTTTTGACTACCACTCATGAAAAAGGCATGCGAGGCATTCCATACCACAGGCGCATGAACCACAGCCATGGTCACACAATATTTGTACTATGTACTAGTAGGTATCTCGTCTGTCCTGCTCCCCTCACATACACGTGTAGCAAAGAAAATGTGTCATTGTAAATTGATACACATGGCATGAGTCCCCTGTAAGATCCAAAGTCTCTTTATGTGGGGAAGGAAAGCAGCTTAAACCGTATCGGGTTGTGCCACGGATGTGACGTTTCGCAACTAGTTTGTTCCACCGCATATTCTAGCACCGATTGAGACAGCCAATACTATGGAATACTTGATCAAGACATTGCGCACGTCCCTCCCTGACATTTCACCAACAATTGCGATGTACAAGCAGCGCTACAACCTCCTACCATTGATACTTGTTACTGGTCTCCGACTCCCGCTATCATTTCCCCCTCTCTGATCTCGTCCGTCTCTCCCAACCCGATGGTGAATTTGATGTTCCGATTTATCGTGGGACATCGCTTGGAGATGTAGACTCTGGTCCAGACCAGGGACGAGTTGTCTGGCCTAAAAAGCATACTAATCCACTGGCATCCCTGGATCAGCCCTCCTGCGACCTGGATTTTCCGTGTGGTGAACCCTCGTTCGATCATGTGCCATGTGCGCTGCGGTTGGTCGTGCGGCTCGAGCAACCGTTCAAGTTTGGCGCGCTGCTGCTCACGCCAGTATCGCGTGCACAGTACAAGCGTGTGGCCACGGACAGTTTGATCATGGTTCAGGTTCGAGAGGAGCGATTTGACGGATACAGCAGATGTATCGAGGTGCCTGAGATGGAAAGCTGGGATAATTCTGGCGCTCGTCTATCTCTACACCCAAGAGCCCTGCAAGAATGCGTTAGTTACAGGTGCCATCGTATACCCGTCATAATCAGTCTACATATCGTGCTTATACCCAGCGTCATGGGCCCTACCTTCCATATATCACCTCACCATTCGTGATAAAACAGATTTTCATACCACCCTTGCTCGCCGTTACTCGGCGCGTTCCCAAGAGACGCCAACATTGCTTCACCTTCTTTGCGTCCTCCTAGCTGGGGCAGTCCTCCATAAAATGCGATCCCCCAGTAATGACCGATCTTTGAGGCTATTTAAGTTACTGGATGGTGGCGACCAGCGAGTACTAGGAATGTCGATTGTCGGTAGAGAAACCCTACAACTCTGATGACTCTGCCGTGGACAAATGTGGCTGAAGAATTTCAACATCCTAGTACACTACTTCTAGCATACGAAGCTGCCCTTCGATTCCTTATCCAACATCTAGCCACTTTACCGTCTTTGCCTAAACATCATGTCCTGAAGGAGCTCACAGAATTGCTCGTGGATGCATTATCTGCATGTCTTCGCGACAATGGGCCTGCTCGTGCAGTCGAGCCTCTCGAGCAAGGCCGGAGTGTATTTTGGAACCAGCTCACTCGCCTCCATTCCCCTCCACATGATGGCATGGCATCTAGCCCAGGTATTGGCAGACGCGTTCGCGCAGTTGGCCCCGAAAATCCACATTTCTCTCAACACGCATGGTACAGATCGGCACTGGCACGAACGGCTATGGCGACTTCAACCTGAAGTTGCAACAGGCCGTGGCTGATATCCGTGCGCTGCTTGATCTATCCCGATACCTCCTTCCCTGTTTCCGGGTCTCCGATGTGCAGCTAGTGGCGGACCTGCCACCATCCTGAATGCGAGCAAGTAATCTTGCGACACATTGATCATCTTTCTCGATTGAGATCTGGTTCATCCTCCATTGCAGATCAAGAAACAAAGTGTACAGGACCTGTAGACGGAGCTCCGTGCCTTGACCGTGGGCGCGAAGAAGGTGGACATGTCCAGAGAGCTCGCAGGCTCCTTGCGGAAGGCTGGGATCAGATCGTTGCCCCTATCGTCGATGTCCTCAAAACGACCCCTGCAATCGGATCACGCGTCTGGTGGTGCCCCACGATCGAGTACTCTTTGTTGCCCTTGCACTCTGCGGGCCCCTTTCAGAGAGGTCAACGGGGACTCGCCAATTTCTATGTCCCCTCACATACACTCACCCCTGAGCTCTCGTTCGCGCTCGACAGGGCGTTTCCTGGTGATCCGCCAAGCTCAAGCCCCCGGCGAGAGTTTCGTGAACGCAGAATTGAACACCATTGTTCAGCTCCTCGGATCTTGCCCAAGAAATCGGTCCCTGTTTTCAGCAAATTGACCAGGTCGACGGAGCAGGGCGAGGTCTGGGCGAGGTTTGGTTGGCATGACGAACGTTAAGTATATGTCGAGTATACGATACATAGATTCACGACCTTGTAGCAGGTACCTGGCGCATTGGGCGTGTACACACACTTACTAGAATAAAACACCAGAGCTTCAGGAAGAGCCAGATGAATAAGAATGTGATCGCCCCCAGGCTTGCATGGTAAAGGTGTCGTGGACCAATAAAAGGTGTGTTTGTGTGTGTATCGGTCAGGGATTCAGCGACGAGCTCACTGGGGCAGCAGTTTGGAGTGCAAATAGAATGATGACGGTCGAGTCGAGGGCTGCATTTACACGGATCGAGAGAAGCGCTCAGGGCACGAAGTAATTCTGCGTGATAAGGAGACACGTGGGTGCAAGTAGGCAGCACTGCTGGCTCATCCGGCCTTCAAGACAACCACATAGCCTACTTTCATCGGCCTCTCTTCAAGGACAGGTCTACGACAGCAAAGTGAGCGAATGGACAAGTCAATCGATCGGACGACGTGGACAAGAACACGAGAGCGTACAGGGAATGATGATCCTCAGACCTACATCTGTAAATCCTGGATTTTGCCATAGTGGTCATAGTGGTCATAGTTGTCATAGTGGGGTCATAGTTGTCATAGCAAACATAGCAAACCCATAGTTCACTCATAGTACTCATAGTGTCATAGTGTTCATAGTGTTCATAGACTGTTAGAGTGTGTTCATAGCAGTTACATAGTAGTTACATAGTTGTCATAGTTATCATAGTAATATCACTAATCCTAATCCTTGCACTAATCCTAATCCTCATTGGCACTAATTCTAATCCTTGTCACTAATCCTAATCCTTGTTCACTAATCCTAATTCTTGTCAGTCACTAATCCTAATCCTAATTCTAATTCTAATCCTTATCAGTCACTAATTCTAATTCTAATCCTTATCAGTCACTAATCCATATTAGTCACAATCCTAATCCTTGTCAGTCACTAATTCTTGTCAGTCACTAATCCTTGTCAGTCACTCATCCTTGTCAGTCACTAATCCTTGTCAGTCACAATCCTAATCCTTGTCAGTCACTAATCCTTGTCAGTTACAATTCTAATCCTTGTCAGTCACTAATCCTTGTCAGTCACTAATCCCAATCCTAATGAGATTGATGATAGTGAGGATTAGGATTGGTAATGATAGGATTCAATAACAATGAGAAATGAGAAATAGGATTGGTAATGATTAGGATTAGGATTAGTGACATGAGGATCAGAATTAGTGACATAAGGACTAGAATTAGTGACATGAGGATTAGAAATTGGTGATGATTAGAATTAGGGTCAATGATACTAAGAATTAGAATGACAAGTAGGATTAGGATTTAGGATTAGTGACTGACAAGCATTAGGACTGTGACTGACAAGAATTAGGATTAGGATTAGTGACTGACAAGGATTAGGATTAGTGACTGACAAGGATTAGGACTGTGACTGACAAGGATTAGGACTGTGACTGACAAGGATTAGGATTGATTACAAAAGTGTAGCAAAAAGTGTAGCAAAAAGTGTAGTAAAAGTGTAGTAAAAGCGGACTAAAAAGTGTAGTCATGGTTGAGATGTACTCATATATATCCAATGGTGTGTATTAGAAACAGCTTCATGGTCTAGTGTGTTAATGTGTTTGCTCTTGCCATTTGGGCAAGGTCCTGAGTTCAACCCCAGGTAATGGCATTATTTTCTAAGTACCATTTGTCTATTTACTAGTGTATGAAATAGTGTAATACATGTATACTAATGTGTAGAATTAGAATTAGAATTATTAGAATAGAACTGTACTAGTAGAATTAGAATTAGAAGTGTAATAAGGTTGTACTAATAAGTGTAGGATAGAATGAGGATTAGTATGATGCTAATTGAATACTTTTTCATTACTCATGCTGTACTCTCATAGTGGTTCATAGTGGTTCATAGTGCTGTCATAGTGATTCATAGTACTGTCATAGTATGTCCATAGTGTGTTCATAGTATGTCATAGTATGTCACAGTATGTCACAGTGTTTCGTGTTCTCATAGTCTGTCATAGTGCTATCATAGTGCTGTCAAGATGGGACCTTACTATGAGTACTATGGTACTGTCCAGTACTATCCAGTACTGTCCAGCATCCCCTTGATTTACAGATGGCACTTCCCCGTGTGCATCTCATGATATATCTTCTCCACCCTGTCCGCGTCTGCATAGTGGCGTTCCGGCGTAAAGGACAGGTACTGCGCGTGCTCCGGGTCGCTAAATAACGCCCGAATACATTCGATGATATCTCACGCGAAGAAGTCGAAAAGTTCGCCCGCAACCTCAACTTGATTGTGTACGAAGGCCGGCCGCCGACTGGGTAGAGCATCGATTATCTTGTTCAACTGGGCAGTGTTCTTGTAAGAGAGTCCAAGCTGCTCGCACACCTGGGCAGCATATAAGTCATCTGGACCCCAAAGAACATATACAACAAAGAGCTTACCCCGGGGATGGCAAGCAACTCCGAGAACGCCGTCGAACCGGGTCCCCGCAACTTCGCCCATCGCGCAACTTCCCACTCGATGCGAGAATGAAATGGAGCCCACTGATTCTCCTCTTTGGTACCTGATGATGCAAGTTGGGTGCCATAGCCATGATAGGCCAAAATTTGTTCTTCTGAAGTAATTTCCCCGCTACGATCACCGAACCGATCAATGTAGACTTTAGGGCCAACGGAGTGCGCATCGCCGTCATCCGGTGAGTCCTCCGGACGGTGCTGCCCATGCGGCGGATCAACAACCATTGGTATTGCATCTTCTTCGTCAAGATCTTGTCTGTCATCCAATTCGTGAGCACTGCCATCCTCGTCGAGTCCTTGTGGATTGTACTCATCCACCTCGTCAACCGCGTCGCCGTACACTCCAGACAGATCAACCATAGGCTCGTCGTCGTCTTCGGGATCTGCCCGATAGGGGAAATCGTCGTCGCCATAATGTGCCCCGAAGAAATCACCAGTGAAGACTCTGGGTTCATCGGTTTCGGACTGGCTTTTTTTTCCTCTATTTAATGAACGGGAATGGGCTTGATATCTCAGACTCACTTTGAATCAGAATCAGAGGTACTCGGTGTGGGCGAAGGCCGACCGCGAACATTTGGGGAGCGAACAATAGGGATATCTGAGCGAGTGGGCCGCTGACGCATTCGCTCTTCTAGAGCTTGGCGCACTTGAATGCATTTGGGCCGCTGGGTTTTTCTGAGATGTTGAATAAAACTTTTCTGAAGGTTGAACGTACGATGGCAGCCAGCACAAGAAAAAGACATGGTTTGCTCTGAAATCGGAGTGAGACTCCGGACCAGACGGATGTCGCTCCAAGTCTGTCCAAAAGAGGCAATTACCTTCCGGTACAATGTACTTATCCCACCCCGCAAGTCTTCGCCATGACGTTGTCGGTAATCTGGTGGCACGCGAGATGATGTTTCTACAAGAGTCTGTTACAGTTTACTGCAAGTAGCTACTGTGAGAATGATGATGATGTCAACCACCCCATTTTCCATATAACTCGGGATGGCGCCCGCACCCGCGCCTGCCAGTGCAAACTAAGCGAGCGGGAGATCCTGTGCGGGCGGACGCCCGGTGGCACACCGGACCGCGCGCTGGAGCTGGCTGTACGACGCGAAGAGGGACTCATTCTCGAATATGGCACGTACGACCGGCGCAGGTAGGCCCTGCAGCATGCATCAGTCGCTCAGCAAGACCCGACATGGCGCCGAGGGTGACGTACACGATAGAGCTCGCACACGCCCTCTTCTTGGATCGTGCGGACGAGACAGTCGAGGGGTGTCCAGCACTTGTGACTGGAGCCGGACCTTGGTGAGATCAAACGGGTGCTCAAAGAATTTGGAAGTTATCCCTGCAATCTAAATACAAGCAAGTGTGGGATCCGTAACTAATGAAAACAGGAGAACAACGTACGCTTCCAAGGGTGACGTCTTTGACCGCACTTAAAGCGGGTGAGCCAGCATGTGCGTCGTCGGGGGTCACGGTCATGGTCATGGTGGTCGAAAAGAAAGAGAAAGGTACGTGCTATTGCATTACTTGATTGGCCTGGGACGACCAGTCCTGTGGAGTCAGCCGTACATCGCGCAAAACTTTTCCTGCGCTTAAAACGGTGGTTACTCTTCGGATCAGCCCATCATGGCGTGATCGCTTGCGGATAACTTTCGATTCCATGGAAATCGGTCTCGCTGACCCATGCAATTTATAACTGTGGTGAGGCAAAGTTAGCAAATTGTTTGTTGGAAAAGGAAGACGCGACTCACTATAGGCCGCATCTAATGTCAGACGCTCCCACAAGATGAGTTGTCGGGCATCATTGGAGAACGAAGCTGAAGACTTACGCACTCAAACCGTCTTACCCTCGTCATCCTTCCTCCAGAGCGGCGTCGCGGTGATGTGGCAGTTGTAGCACTGAGCTGTGCCGACCGCTCCACTGAGCTGAGTGGTGTGCCACATGTACTGAGGAGACCCACCGAGGACGTCAGCCACTTCCTGGCGAGGGGCCGCTTGTGCGCGGCCCTCGCTATGATTGGCGCGCATACTCTTTGGACGTGGGCGTTTGTGCTATCGGGACTATGAATCTTACCGTCCAGTGTGAGATACAAGGATACGTACATGTCTGCAGTACGAGCCACAAGCACTGCAGTTCAGCTCGTCATTGAGACCGCGGCGCCAGAGAGGGGTATGCGTGGCGCCCCAATTTGAACACTCAGTCTTTACCCCTCCAGGAGCAGAATTACCACTTTCACGTAGAAGAGCAGGGTTGACGCTAGCGGCGGTAGCACCAGGGCCGGATGAACGTGTGGTAGGAGTATTCTACGTCTTTACCGTGAGGCTGGGACGACTTCCAGTAGTATTTGCACGAGTGCCCGCGCTGGGGCCGAGCTTGGCTGGGGCGATGGTTTGGGGAGGGTGTTCCTCGAGGGGTTGGGAAAGGGGAAACGTAGTCATACTTACTTCGTTGCTACTGTGAGAAGATTGGGAATCAGAACAAGACGAGTCAAGCCCAGAGGACTCTTGCGTCATGATGTCGGTATCAGTAAGAAGGGCGAACTCGATTTGAGCGATGAGACCTAGGGTGGAAGACATGATGTCATCTGTAGGATCCACACTGCTGAAAATTTCGTCTAGCGGAAGCTCGATAGTAGGACGGAGAATGCTGAAACCACGAAAGGAAGTGTTGGTAACGTCTTCACCATAATTCAAGGCACTAGAATGCGAAGCCTGCGCAGAAAGAAGAGCCGAAGGACCAAAATCGCTAGAAAAGATGGAGGGGAATCACAGGGAGGGTTGATCATTAGGTGGGAATTTGCGCTTCCGGGAACCAGCGGAAGCGTCCGCGTCGATAAGAGTGTGTTTGCGTCAGCGACATGGGCACGAGTGGTCTGACGGCCTCGTCGGGTAGAAGTTTCCTTGAATTCCGCAGAAGGCTGGAGATCGGGCTTGGGGACGGTAGTGTTCGGAGAGGCAGGGGTGGGTTGGTCGACTGAGAAGGTAAACTGCATGCACCTAATGGTTCCGGGCTTTGCATTTGGGCTAGCCTCACGGCTGCGCTCTCTTTCAACCGCACGCAGCCGAATAAGATCAGAGGACGCGTTACGCTTAAATTCGGGGGCTTCGAGCTCCTCGATGCTCCTATGAATTGGACAAAGGCGAATCAGGGTATAGGGCGGTTAAAAAGACTAAGACATACTGCCCTTCTCCTTGTCAAGTTTGTCGCCCATGATCTTGGAGAGCTTTTTGAACCCACGCTTCGACTTGGCATTGTCAGAGTCGACGATAAGGTTCTGCATATGCCAGAGACGTCAACTCAAGTTCTCGAGATGCTGGCCTTGCCCGGGGTAGCCGGCCACCTTGGTGCAGACCTAGGCGAGACGAAACGAGGAGGACCGAGAGAAATAGGATCAAAAACGTACTTTCTATGTCTTGGTGAGCGACTCAGAGTCGCTTAGATTGGAGAATGCGACAAAAGATTTGTTACCCTGCGAGCGATGCCGAGTTACGTCGACAGTGAGAAAGTGATAAATGGGAATATACCTTGAACTTGAGGTCAACAATGGTGGCATGAACAGACAACGAGAAACTGAGAGGTCGAAGCGATCGATAGCTTGAGAGTCCCGGCGGCAGCGACCATCGCCCCGAGTATCCACATGACAAACGTCGTCCCGACGCTGCCCGACAAATTGAGGATGATGCTGGGGGCTGCAAAATCACTACCACACGGTCAAGCGTGTGCTTCACTCGTAGGAGGGACGTACCCCGTTCCGATCACCCTGTTGAAGATGAGGGACGCAGCGCTGAGCATTACTGGAAAACAACTGTTTGTGGGCGGTGTTGCACGTCGGGTGGGGTGAGAACCTACCGAGCCGGCGTTTGTTGTCGGGGACGTCACCCGCGAACGACATGGCATTGACCGCTGGCAGAACCGTCAGCGGCTGTGCAGGCCAGTCGCTCAACTGTACGCACCATGCTCGACGTCTTGTTCTCGCGCAAGGTGTGCCTTGGCCAGTATGTGAGAACGCGACTACTGCAGAAGCGGTTCTGTCTCTGAGCTCGGTGGCTCCGTCGACGAGGAGGAGGCTGGGCCGTCGTAGAGCATGGTCACGGTCGCTCCGAGACCAGAGGTTGTGCCAATTCGGCCAGTGTTCGCACCATAGTGATGAGCTGTAAGCGAATGACACGCCATTCGGACGTCGGCCATCGGATTTCGGCTTCTATTACCATGATGGATGGACAGTACGTGACTCGATAGTGTACTCCATGTATCTAACTCTCCGCGAGCTTGGGCACCCATTGATGGCTACAGACATTACGCGGAACTCCGTCTTCTTGAATAACCCTCACCTGCTCGAGCGCATATCCGTTCCTAGCAGGTATCCACCAGAAAAATATATCCCAGTACCCCGCGCCGAACGAAGCTGTCAAGAGTGTGCCGACGACATGCGACTAGAGTGTCATTAGTGTGTCTTTGAGATTCAACGGTTGACCATACGCACATAGTATGGGAGGTGCTGTTATGGCTCATGGCCAGCAGACGGTGGGATCACCGGTACCACGAGCAAAATCACATTTGGAGGAAAGAAAAATACAATCACAGACTTGTACGCTCGGAACGGGGGGTTCCATTGATATGACTTGAACGCATCCAAAGAGGTTGAAGAATGCGAAAGAATAGGAAGCATCTAGCGACCAATGATCAAAACGTTGATCGGCAAGCTAGGGACGAGGCTTACAATTGACAGCAAAGAGATACGCATCCCATGTGGCGTCGATCCAGATGACGAGTGCCGCATCCAAGATGGCCGCTCTCCATGAGCGACTCGACTCGCAAGGTCGGCGGCAAAGGCGCGGGACCAGACGGCGATCGCGACTGGGAGGTCGTGGTCAAAGGGGAAGCCGAAGGCCCATACCCCGTCAAGCACTGCTGTCCCTGCGTGGCCACATACCCGCCCGAGCACGTCCAGGGACCCCGCCCGACACAAATGGCCATGGCCACACCCACAGCGCGTTCGCCGATATGCCGCTCGACCCCGCCATCAGGAAATCCATGAGACTCTGACAAGGCTTTATCTGACATTGTGTACAGTGCCAAATGCATGTTTTTGTATCATTATGATTTAAACATTGATCCACATATGTAGCTACTGGCAGGGTAGGTAGGCATGCGATAAGACAACCATCCTGTCACACATAGAAAATCTGTAACATTAATGATGAGACAGAAACTGTCAGATGAAGGCTGGTATCCATATACCTACAATGATAGAAAAGTGCAAACCTAACAAGTTTGAAATTCTTTCCATCTGTAGTCAGTAGTTGCAGCTGCTGGTAGCCATGTTCCACAGCAACATGCAGGCAAATATTGTACTCACCATCTCTTATTGTAGTCACTGGTAGCCATGGCATGTGTGCTCAGAAGGCAGCACAGTGATGGACATGACAAACTGCATCTAGTGTTCCAGCTGCTGGTAGCCATGTTCACATAAATCAGACAGGCAAATATTGTACTCACCATCTCTTGTTGTAGTCACTGTTAGTCATGGCATGTGTGCTCAGAAGGCAGCACAGTGATGGACATGACAAACTACACCTAGTGTTCCAGCTGCTGTTAGTCATGTTCACATAAATCAGACAGGCAAATATTGTACTCACCATCTCTTGTTGTAGTCACTGTTAGTCATGGCATGTGTGCTCAGAAGGCAGCACAGTGATGGACATGACAAACTGCATCTAGTGTTCCAGCTGCTGGTAGCCATGTTCACATAAATCAGACAGGCAAATATTGTACTCACCATCTCTTGTTGTAGTCACTGGTAGCCATGGCATGTGTGCTCAGAAGGCAGCACAGTGGTGGACATGACAAACTGCATCTAGTGTGTACTCACTGCTGTTATGGCCAATGGTACATGTTTTCAAGTGTCAGGCAGGTAGTGATCTTGATCTCTGATAGTAGTGTAGTGCATTTACTTGAACAAAACCATGTAGTATTTACAGTGCAGAGAGATTCTTCTTAATTAGCAGCACATCATGGCATTTAGTTCGAGTTGACACTCCAGCAACCACTATCTACACAGCCGAAGGTCCAGCAATAGGTTCCACTCCTTCAGCATGCCTCGCTTTGTACTCCGCGCGTTTTTGCCTAATGCGTGCCAAAGCACTATTTTTCGAAGGCAGGCGTTCAGCATCAGCATATAAAGGGAAGACCTGCCTACAAGACATTATCAGCATTCGAAGCAGACTAGCCTCTAAAATTGCAATGACACCAACCTGTTCCACCAGACAATAAGCTGGTCAACTTCTTCCTTTTCCTCGGGGTCGTCAAGTAGTTCGAGGACAGAATTGTAAAAACGTTCAGAATCTGTTACGTGATCAGTGCGGGAGAAGACTTGGGCGGAAGTCAGTGCAAAACGCGTCTGTGCGCAATGGATTAAACACAACGGCATCCGAGAGAAAAGTGCCTGGCATTACCTGAGTCGCGACGTAGGCAATGGAAGCCTTTGTAACGCATCGCATGCCGTGAATTCGTGCATTACCTGATCTCGTAGCCCTGGGCTCTTGGTCTACAGAACTGGGTGAAGTGAAGATATGTTTGTAGGCCTGAAAAAAAGTGAGCTCATACAGTCCTGGTAGGGCGACTGCTCGTACCGAAACTAGAAGTCCACTTCGAAGGAGCCCATTCCACGGATCTTCGGCATCATAGGTATAATTCGCGTACAGAAACACAGGCCACTGGTCGCCAGCGGGCTGAATCTGCCCGCTGACCAGCTTGTTCCTAGTGCTGCAATAGGTGAGGAGGGATTGCTAACTTCGTATTTGTTGCTCACTCAGAATTCGCCCAGTCGAGACCTGCTGGGCAAAGCAGGGCACCAGTGCGCTCGTGGTTGAAACCGCGCCCTGATTTCACGTTTCGTGGTATGTGGGGATTCAGGGACTGACCCTTGGGCGTAATCCAATCGATGATCGCGCTCTTCATTCCCTTGGTATCGTCCGCTCTTGCACCATTAGACCCCTTTTGGATCTAAGACAATTCACGCGGAACGTCAACGACCCAGGTGACATCGGTAGCGGAGGATACTCACGAGGTCGGCGATGAGTATAATTTCATCCTCACTAGACTGCATCACGCGAGCTTCTAAACTCGGTACCATCCGGAGTAGCTCACGGAATGCCGCGAACTCCTTGCGTTCCCTGAAACAAAGGCCGTCAAGGTATGCTTGAGGAGACGATTCCGAACTTACTGAGCGGTGAACGATTCCAGACTTTCGCCTTCGTCCTCGCCAAGTTTTGCAATCCCATTGGTCATCAGGGTTTGGACATTGCAGAAGGCATGCACGACGCGGCCGAAATGGCGCCCGTGATGCACAAGAGGATCCTGCGTTGTTCTGAAAAACATTGAGACTGGACTGAAAACGGGATCCGTAGACAAGCCTACGTACGGGCGCTTCCTGGGTCCCAATTCCAACGCGTTTACATGGGGACGTTTGTTCGCACTTGCTGGCGATTCAGCGCTACCGTAATTCGAAGATTCGCTGGGCATGGGGGAGAAACTAAAGGATAGGACAGCGCGGCGAAGAAAGACTCGGATGTCTGATGGTTCAGAGGCCTGTACCACATCCTTTATATACCTGAGTCGCTAGCGGGCGAGTCTCGAACCGCAGACGGCAAACAAATTTCTGTGTGACCCAGGTGGCGTTTTTTTTTTAATCGATACCGAGGACGGGAGGACGGAAGGACGCACTACGTCGAGGCGTTAGCGAATTGTTTGGTGCCGCGTTTTGCCGTTGTGTAGTCCGGCGTTCACCAATGTCATCTATTATTGTCTGTGGCGGATTATTTGGTGTACCCGCCTTGGCCGAGTGCCGTTGTGCCACTTCGCCGTGTTGTTGTGCCAGTGTTGTATCGTCACCGCCGTTCACCGTTCCCGGTTCTGCGTATTCCTGGCGACGGTGAGGTCATATGTGACGTATGGCTCGGGAAGTGGTTGTTGTGAACATTTTCGACTAAGTGCCGAAATGCACGAACAGCATGTGCTGATCCGGCAGTAAGTCCACGAATGTCATGATAGCATCGTCCCGTTCAGCGCGAATGCCATACGGGTATAATTAAGTCCTCCCGCCTCATCCACCATGCGCATACGACGCGGACGCGACCCGGGTCACCTCGCCGTGGTCCACCACCTGCTTGGTCCCAGTCACCGAACGGAACCCGGCGAACGTCGTCGGCGACGCGAGGTGGGTAACCTCGTCCTCCATGTCCGACAGCCTGATGGTCGCATAGCTAACGGACAGGTACGCCAGCTTGGGGTTCTCCACCTCAACACGAACATGGAAGTGGCGCGTGGCTGCTCAGAGAGCACCGGAGATTGTTGCCATCCACATTCCATCCAGCAGCGCGACCGGTTGTACGGGTAGTCGGGAAGTTTGGCTTTCACGAAGTCGTTTGTACAATCAGGGGAAGCGCAGAGCTGCACGTTCTTGTCTTGCTCACTTCCGAGAGTTGAAAACACCTTCGCGCGGAATCGTTTGGCAACCTGAACTACGGCTAAGCCAGCACCTACAACCCAATGGATAAGCGATTTGTCAGACTGCATACGGTTGTATCCTACCTGACGTGGCATCATGAACGGGAACCGTTGAAGAGGCTGAGATGGAAGCGTGAGACACGAGACCAATCCATGCTGAAAGGAATGTGACAGGCAGTGCCGCTGCATCGGTCGCGCTGACGCCTTTGGGCAATACAACTACCGTGTTCTCGGGGACGACGATTGTGTCTGCGGGAGCCTTGCAAGAAATTCCTACAACCTAAGCATCCAAGAGTTAGAACGGGGGCACATCGTCGAAGATGAAAACATACTCTGGCATCGATCTCCACGCGAGGAACCGAAGCACCGCGAGATGTGACCAGTCCAACTTCGAAGAGACTCCGGACTCAATGCCCAGTGCCCTGACTTCGACCTCTACATCAGAAGCGTTGAGGGCATGCGGGAAGTAGCCAGCCAAGGCACCAGAAACGCCAGTCAAGTTCTTGCTGACCTTCATCTGCTGTTCCAGAAGAAGCGAATTCTTGCGGAGGTCGTGCACGACGTTCTCGCGAGCAGTCTCATTCAGGGCGTGGTCTTCGAAGAGGACCTAGAATACTTGGTACTCGGGAGTGTGCAATCATGCAAGATGCGATAGCAGCGTCGCTGTTTCCGGTAATCCACAGCTCAGCTTCCGAAGAAATGTTTTTGGAAATCTCGGTAGGATCTCCTTCATTGCCGTGCTCGAAGGGCTGGACAGCGACTGTCTTGAATGGCCTGGCGGGGACGGAGAGAGTGGGCTGTGCGATCTTGGCATATAGGACTGCCTTGCCGTCAACGAATATGAGACGGCAGAGAACCGGCCAGCCAACGCCTTCATCGCGAGCGATTTGGCGCTAGCGTCATCCACTCTGGCACTAGAATCTGAATAGCGCAATAAAGAGCCAATCGACTAGGCAACTCCGAGGCGAACTTACCGGTCAAGGAGAGAAGAACGACACTGTCCGTTCCGACCACAGTCGCGATGGAAGAGATGTCAACTTGCACGGCAGCCAGGTCAACATGGTGCACCGCCATGTCGAAACTAAAGAGAGAACGCACGAACATCAGATACTGAGTGTCCCAGCTCACGCCTAAATAAAACAATCCACTCACAATAACACAGATTATAGGTTTCCCCGGCATCATCGGATAAGCAATCCATGGAGTTATCGGGATGCAAGTATTGCAGATTCTCTTCTATAAATTCTATCGTGGGTGTCAACGTTCATCGTGGCATCACGTGAGACCATCCCTTCCCGTACCTCGGATCGAACTCCACAAGGTTGGTATCGTTGGCCCCCAATCGGGCATAGCTATTGTAAAGCCTGACGGAGGCAGCGCAGGAATCAAAAGTGAGTCTCCATAAATGATGCACACACACCATAGATTTTGCTTCTATCATTCAAGAACAAGAAGGGGTCGTAATCGATATCACAAAAGTGCTTGACATCAGGCCTGTCCGTGTGTCAGAAAAAAAACAAAGTTGATGACAATACAGAACACTGACTCTACTCTCCAATACACGGAGTAGCTGGTGTCGGAAGAAATACTACAAGGCACCAAATCAATGAACGTTACACCGCCTTCAGCTAGGCACTCGCTCTCGAGTTAAAACGGTAAATGTCGCGATTAGAGCAAGTATTACGCTCTATTCATGAATGTTGATTGATACGGTCGCACTTACGCTACCTAGAGATAACCATAGCTGAGCGCGCCGTGGCAAGTGACTGACATTTTAAACTTACCGCCGTATATGATGTTTTGCGTCATCAGCTTGTCAACACGGCCCTCTCGCGCGCGTTCCTCGTTTACCCAGTCTGGCTGGAATCAGTGTTCGCGGGGAATCACACCAAAAGAGATGGGGGCGCCAGTCAACACGCTGACACGTCTGGAATAATGCAGTCAGTACACCACAAAATGCAGTCCACTACCCGACCACCTTTTGAATCCGGCCAAGAAAGAATCCAAGGGTGGTTGAACCTGCGGTTAAACTTGAACTCCACTTGTTCCATACTCTGAATGACGCCATCCAAATCGCTGTTCCGTGCGAGAATTATGAGTGTTGCATTGGCGCGCCGGGGCTGCGCATTGGTATCTGAAACATTAAGGAGGGGTTGGGCTACCGCCTTGCAGTGTCGGCGATAGCACCTCGGCATGTGGAGAGGGGAGCGAGGCTCGGTCGTCAAAGTGGGGCAGTCTCCCCTTGCGAATGACAGTGTCGATCTGTGCCCGTGCATTCGCCTGCACCTCGCGGTACAGGAGCATCGCGAGAATGAACATATGGAGGGCCGAGGAGCTCTACGACGCAACGAGGCAGGTCAACAGGATCGATGACGCTGGATGGCGTACTGTTTCGAAACCGGCTAGCGTACACGTCGTCGTCAGTACCACACTCGTGCCGGTTTGGAAGATCGGACTCACCGATGAATCCCGTTGCAGCCGTGCCTTTGATCGCGTGCTCTCGTTCCGGCCCATCGTCCTTGTGGTCTGGATGGGTCAAGCAATCGGCCACCATAGATGGCGGTGCGCTGCCAATTATCTGTAACAAAAGCGATAATAGTTATACAATGTCCACCCGCGAGACCGTCTCACCAGTTGCTCTTTGACCCAGTCAAATGGGGCGTCGAGCACTTGCGCGGCAAGCTTCCTTGAAATGGCCGTGTCCCGCCATACCCCGGTTCCTGGCACCCACCGGGGCAGCTTCTCCACTGAGCGCAAATATAAGGCGCGTAACTAACAGGCCAAAAACGACATGGATGTACAGAAGGGAAACGCGTACAGGATGATAGCCCGTTCAGGCGAAGGCCCTCTGACAAGCGAGTCGACGAGTGACATCACGGCCGTCACCATGAGATCGCCTCTGGGTGCCACCTCGTACCCATACGCAAGCCATGACGTTCGAGGCTACAAACCATCGTCATCAACAGCATGAGCGAAATGGGAAGAAAATAACCTCCGACCTCTTGATATGCCGCTCGAATTCTGCGGGGGTGTGTACAGCAGGGTTTCGAGAAGCGTACGCTGGAACATCCACGTCAGCGTAAACTCGGTAACGATCGCATATCGCGGGGCCAGCAGCACGGACCAAAGCGCCATAGCTGTCTATTCGCGTGTGAGGAAAGGCGAAACATGGCAGGCCTAGAAATGAGCCGCCTCTATATCTAGGTTCCTGCTTTGTCTAGGAGCCAAGATTAGCATGTTCAATGGAGAGGCACAGAGCACTCACTGTGGCTTGGAGAGCGTGAAGCAAAAGTGATATAGCTCCGTGAAACCAGCATTGCAATTCGATGCATATTGCGAATAACGCGTTTTGTTGTAGAGTTCCTGAGTCTTTTGCACCTCGCTTTTTGGCGGAGGAGATGGAAGAGATTCTTATATGCACGGTCAGCTAGCTTTACCGAAATGAATTAGTTCAAGCACGCACGAGTGCCTCGGTCCCCTGTAGCCATTCAGAGCGACTGAGTTTGGCCATCTCCTGGGCCTTGAATTGCCACGCCAAGATGAGAGGATGTGCACCATCCAATGGTATACCAGCCTCTGTACATAATCTCTCCACACCTCCGTGTCCTATGACCTCTGGGTTGTCGCTGTCTCGAAAAGTACTTGTGCTCGTTGCTGCGTATACTCTGCTCTAGTCGGTACGATCGCCTGTCGGTAACATGAGTCAAATAGAGTGATGCATGAGGGTGAAAGACATGGGAGCTTTTGTCATGGGAAGCACTGACCTGGACAAGGGAGGAATTGAGAAGCTGGAGTTTTTCCCGAGTGAGATTGGCGAGATCCCAGAAGGCGAGGGCACCGCCGTCATCCGTGCGCCGCGTGACGAGGGTGGATCCAACAAGTAGATGAAGTTCGCGCATGCCGTCGATGGTCGCTTCGGTCACGAAGGCGGACTCGGGGTCGTGCGCATCAAAGTGGATCGAAAAGATCTCTCTCCTGGGCATGGTTCAGGGGCTGATTCATCAAGGCGTGAGGGGCGGACTGCATGGCCAATATGGCAGGACTGGAATTAAGGACGACACCGCCGTACGGACTGCCTGTGTGTCTGAGCTCAGCGACGCATCTTGGCGTGTCAGGTTGGACGTCCTGACTTGCAAGAGATAGGTTCTTGGACGGGCTCTCATCCGGACGGAGACGAGCTGGCGACTGGATCGGTCGGGCAGGAACCGGAGAAAGATGACGCGCGTGGGGCGTTTGGTAGGTATGGCTAATGTGACCCCCCTGCGAGAGACAGTCTGTGGGGAGGTCCATGTGCGACGACAACCGAGCGCAAGTTGCTCGAGATCGTGGGCAGAGAGGTCGACGGGAACGAGGATGCGGTGAGCGAGGACGTGCGTGCAAAAGACGAGTGCCAAGTGCATGCGGAGGCAGTGCGTGATTGGGCAGGGTCTTGCGAGTCTGTCGAGAGTGAGGACCCCTCATATGACGATTAGAATTGAAAAAGGTACACACCTTCATTGATGTTGAGGTATTCGTGGGTAAAACATCGTCCTGACGAACGACCTCGAAGCATAATGAAAGACGACGAAGCCTGATATTGTTGGTCCCTGAGACTCGAAGCGCGAATCAAAGTGCAACCGAATCTCACCGTAAATCTCGATGGTCGGGACAATACCGCCGACGTATCCGCCACAGAATCTTTTTCGCGTATTCACCACAACCCTATCAGAAACGTCTGAGAACACGCTCAAAACCCACAAGACAGAGTCGACGCGTACGTGGCAACGGGTGTAAAACACGAGGTGTGCATACTCGGGTTCGGTCAGTCTGGAAGACCCGCAGGCTCGACTTGGCGCCGAGCGGTCTTCCACACGAACGCCGACGATTTGTCCGTGCGCACGAGGTTCAGGAGGTCGAGCGGCTGAACGTACATCGGCCAACTTGAGCGTCCAACTGCGAGGGGGGAGGAACACATGGGACGTACGAGGAACAGCACATCCAGGTTCAAACGACATAGTTCGCGCTGCTTGTCTCGTTGCCGCTTCTTGGGAAAGTCTCTGCGGTCTTGTCGACGTCACTTTGCTGATGGTGAAACGGGGTCGATCTCATCGCTGCAGATGCATGGTCCAAGCGGCTCAAATTGATCCGACTGCGAGGTTCTTTTTGTGGTTGCTTTTGTCTGCACCATTGCGAGTCATAGAATGCCAATGAAACTAACATGTGTTGTTGCGCCACTCACCAGTGCCGCGCAGCAGCGAAATTGGCACTGGCACTGGCAGAATGTGGTGGAAGCGCTGAGCGGAGTGGCGGCCTCCAGGCTCCCGCCTCGCCTTCCAAATCGATATCAGTGGCAAGCGTTGGCCACCTCCTTATCGCACGGCAAGTATGTTACAACGGTACTCAACAGATGGACACGAGCAATGATTGTGTGATGAAACCAAGCCCGAAATATACCGTACTATACGTATAGACACATCTTGGAGAGGCTCTCTCTTCAAGTCCCCGCACGAGACGCCAAGTCTGAGAACATGATTCGCCCTCCTTCAACCATCTTGACTCGGTCCGTCATTCTCCAACGCGCGCAATCCAGGCCCACAGGCGTGTGATGTACATCTTGCTGGATGTCGTCTCTTCTAATGTCGTATCTAAATGCATAACGCCCGCGATGAGTGCTAAACCCGAAAGTAGAAATACAAAAGACCCACCTATGGACCTCGATTTGATGAGCATCCAATACATTTCCGACACAAGGGTGGCATAACAAGCATCTCCTGAACAACGTAGGTGGTCCATTCTTGAAGGACGCCTCGGCAGCCTGAATTGCATCAATGTGCTCATCGCTGACGAGCTCGTACCGATGTGCTATGGGAGGTGGTATATGCTTCCTTGGGCACCAGGAAAACGCGTGCTGCACCTATCATTTTGGCACGCCAAGCTCAGCGCTGCACATCATACTACTTGACAAACTCACCGTATTTCTCCAGTTCATCACCCACAAATCGTTGCAGGTCAGGCACTTCAGTCGTGCGTTCCGGCGGTCCATATCTTCGGCTGTGGCCACATTTGGATCCAGCCTGCAGGCATGGACGATGTCGGGAGCCTCCTCCAAGTACTCGATCCGGAGTCGGACTTGTAGGGACACAGTGCCATCCGAGCCTCCTTCGTCAAGGTCACCTATTTGTGACTCGGAGTTGGAAGGAAAAGGATCTCTGGATAAGGCGCCACATGGTCACTTTGCGAAATAGAGCACAAGCTAGACGTAATTTCTCGATTGGTGCTTGAGGCACCTCTGAGAGCATTGAAGTCCCGCCCCGGGGACTTGACATATCCTTGACAGTCAGCTGAGATGGAA
>JBBPOC010000162.1:0-25136 GCA_038091235.1 Tylopilus rubrobrunneus | reverse complement strand
GGGAGGGGTGTCGACCTGAAGCGCTTTGAGGCGAACATCTCGGTGAAGGACTGGAGGGCTGCGTGGGTCTGTCCGACGGAGACGAGTCCCTCTGCTTGCTTCAAGACCGCTTCCGGTTTCGTCAACGGCGCCATCGTAGATATCGTCGAGAAAAAGACAAGGAAAAGAAAAAAACTCTATGACAAGTACACACGTGTGAACATATTTCCTTTTACACCCACCGCTGTACCACCACGCTATGTGCCAGTCCCGCCCCCTCGATCGTCTCCCTGTCCTCGTCCAACGTGCGGTTCGGAAACGTCGTCCCAATCGTATACGCCCGTGTCACATTCTCAGGTCGAGACCTATCTCGCAGTCAGCACCGACATACACACCCCAAGTCACCACGTACGCATTGATAAAGTGGCGAATGTCCCCCACCGTATGCGTGAGATTCATCCGGCACGGCATCCGCGTCCCATCCGCCAGCCGTATCTGCACCGTCGTCGTCGGCTGCGTCGGGTCCACCTCAAACATCGTCGTCACGCTCGTCCTCTCCGTCCCGCCCGACGACCCGCCAGCTGCAGGGAACGTCCCCGGCATCGCCGCCGCCGTCACCGCAGCAGGCACAGGCGACCCAAGCCGATTCCCAGCACCCCCAAACAGCGGCCTCTCGGGCACATAGTCCTCGTTCGTCCGCTTCGACACCGCCACTTCCACTGGCTGCCCCGGTTGCACGTTCAAGATCGACACCGGTGCGCGCCCCGTGTTGATCTCCGCCAACAACCCCTCGTTCTCGGGGTCCGCGTAGCTGTAAAATTGACCCCCATCGATGCTGAACCCGTTGCGCCAAAACGTGATGTTCCGGTGTGCCGCTTCCTCCTCCTCCTCCTCCTCGCCTGCGAGCGCGCCATCAGCCCGTGTGATCAGCGAGCAGGCCTAGACGTACCTTGCGGTGCGTCCGGATCGGGCACAAACGTGCTCTGCACGTCGTCGCTCCCCAGCGTATGTCCACCCCCTCTAAACGCCGTCGACGGCGCTTGCCCCACGAGCGTCTGCGACGAACGCGCAGCCGACAACCTGTCCAACGCACATCAGTCACACGATCCCCACCAAAAGACACCTCACGCACTCGGCAGCACGCCGTAAAATGTCCTGCACCAACCGCCCACCGGGCACGTTGCCCCGCGCGTTCGGGTTCTGCACGGAGATGCCGCTGACGACGAGGTTGGCGTCAGCAGAGAAAGAGAGAGATGGGTGTATACGTACCTTCGCTCGCCACCTGCGAACCAGCTCTCGCCTTCTTGCGGGCCGTCATCGTCATCGTCATCATCACGAGCGATCGGTGGACGGGGCGGCCCCGCATTCGACGGCCCCAGCGACGACAATGTCGCAAACCGCCCCGAGCTGCACATCGGTCAGCGGGTGGAACGAGCGACACAGACGAGGGGTGTACCTGGATGCGCCAGGGGGTGCGCTGTTGTTGTTGCTGCTCCACTCACCGATGCGACCCACACGGGGTGCAGGAGGACGTCCCCAGTTGGACGGGGGTGGATCCGAGGGGGGTCCACCACCGAGCGTGTTTCCGTTGTCTGACATGTTATCCAACGATCAAAACTTGGCTGCGTGCGCATGCGTGTTCAAACTATCTCGGCTATCCCCGAAGAAGTGTACAGCCACAACTACACCCTCTTCACCAACAACGGGAGCTGAGGCTGATGCGTCGGATCATCTCGCAACACCGGTCGCTGCACGAGCGCCGTCCTACTCCCAATCTGACTCGCAGGCACCGCCAACTCAAACTCGAACGCACGCACGAGCGAAAACAAGATCGCCTTGGACCTGTGCGCGCGTCAGTACCTGCGTAGAAACAAAGCAACGGTGACGCACTCGACGAGAGCAAAGCGCCAGCCAATGCATGCCTTTGGTCCTCCCATAAAGGTCATCATATGACCCCAGACACTCGGCACTTTGGACACACCCTCAGGAACGTCGTGCCATCGTTCCGGTCTGCAATGGGTTCATTCAGCTGATGAAAAGAACGAACCACAAACGACATACTTGAACTCGTTGGCATCGGGCCCCCATAGCGCCTTGCACCGATTCATCGCCTGAATGGATATCAAAACCGAATCTCCCTTGATCATCCTGAATGCGCATCGTCAACGCGTCGCTTGCAGATCATAGATGGATGCACGACGTACGGAATACTGTCATGAACGACCCCATGTCGGTCCGTGTACGGCTTTTCCAGCGACAACACGTCGTCCTTGATCGCAAGCCGCGTCGTATGGATACCGGGCGGGTACACCCGAAGGGTCTCCCTCACCACCGCGTCCAGGTAAAGCAGCGAATTCAGCTCGTCCATCGATGGCGTGTCAGTGGCCACTGAAAGGAGCTCTTCCCGGAGTTTCGTCTGAACATCCGGTGCTTGTGTCATGGCGAACAATGCCCAGTTGACCGCAGAACTGTGACACCGTTCATCGACACCCCGGACACGACCATAATGCGAATGACGTACCTCGTCGTCTCGTAGCCTGCAATAAGAAACGTAGGCACCTCTGAGGGACACGCTCGTCAGTAGTCATCGAGAGCACGAATAGTAGGAAACGTACGCGCGATGACGGCTTTATCAGACAACTTCTGACTCTCGGGAACGTCCGCGGCTAGATTCGCCTTGATCAACAGCGACAATAAATCCCTCCTAGGCGGATGCATCCTGTTGGCTTCCATCTCACCCTTGGCAACCACTTTCGCCTTGTTGACTAGCCGACCACCGATCTTGGTCATGGAACACTGCGCAGCGTCTAGTTTGCGGCTCTGCCTGGTAGGCTATCCCTCCGTAAGCGTCTTCTAGTCCGAAAGGTAGTGAAACGACGCTCTCGATGAGATTCAGGCCCGGTATCAACGCCCGCAAGATCAAACACGGTGATCCGCTGGCTCAACGCACACATGGTCGCGAACGATTCCTTGAGCTCGTTGGGAGTCCCGCTCGAGGCCAGCGCCTCAAAGTCGTAGTTGAACCCTGTGTCTTTCATCATCGATGTACACTGGTCTTGGAGAACGACAGCCTACCTGTGATGCCGATGATTCGAGCGTCACCTTGGTCAACCGGGGCACGGCGTCGATACGCGTGCCCACGATCAATGTAGTCGGATCATTGGCGATCTCGGACGACCATATGTCACGCAGCTACCATCCTCCGGTAAGGAACGCAAAAGAACAGAGAATAAATGACGACACGCACTTGGTTAGCTTTGGCGAAAAACGTCTCTGTCAGTTCTCGAATTTGCGCCGGACCGAATGCCGGGTTCTAAAGCAACGTAGATGCGTTCAAGCCGACGAGCCTACGAAGCGAATCCACGCACCAGGATGCGTCTCTATTTCCCCAATACCGTCAGTCCGGCCTACTAACACCGAGTGTCCACGCACCTGCTGACGATGCTCCGTACCTTCCACGACTAGCAATCCTATCCACTGTCCAGTCAACGCATGCTCTCACACCACCCTTGTAGCACCTTACCTTCCCCGACAACCCGCCGCTTTCCTGGTCGCCGGCGCCTTCTGGTACACGTCGGTGCGCGCGAGGACATGATGGACCGCACGCGTGTCCACGCTGAACAATTGCGCGTTCTATTATGTAGGCGCGACGAGATCAACGAACCGCATACGATGGGTGATCGAGAGACATGGCAACGCACTTGGAAGAATCCCTTGAAGCTCAGCGTGCTGCCGTACGTGTCCACCCACCCACCGACGAGCGCGCCGTGTTCCTAGATGATAGGGGGGAAATGCATTCACAGATCGTTCGTCAGATCGGAGAGGAGACGACGACGTACGTCCTGGGTGATCTCGCCGAAACTGCCCATGATCCAGTGGCTCCCTTGCGGGCCTGGTATATGACGCAGGGAAAGGCGGCGGCGGAGAGTAGCACAGTTGTGACCGAGAGTTGTATTTGAAACATGGGTTGCCAGTGTGAAGGTAGCGTTTCGTTGTTAGACCTGTGAGGGAGTTGAGCTGGATATCCGTCTGCGCAGGAGATGGTGGAGACGGCGTCGTTCGAATCTTCATTTATAGATTGCTCGAGCAGGCCTAGCCACTCGTGCCTAGCTGTTAATCGATTCATCGAGAAAAAACGCTACTACGCATCTTTCCATTGCCCTCGTCGTTGTCCCCAATGCCCGAGGCGCGTGGCACACCACATGCCGAGTCGTTTGTGTGCCTCATGCTCCTCCTTGTTGGCGTTGACGGAATTAGGCGATAGTGTCGACGTTGTCGTTATCCTCGGAGTCGCTAGTACTCTATCGTCGTTGTCGTTGTCGTCAACCGCGTCACCACTGTGGATGATGGCATAGAGAAAGTCGTGGTACATGACGTACGTCCAATCCTTTCAGGTCCATATTTGTTTACTTTGAACTGATCCGGTGACCTCCCCAGATAGGCAATTATCCCTTCGGGATCATAGCAATATAATGTGACCTCTCCTCTCCCTGCAGTGCTATGTTGGCCGGCCAGACAACCCATCGTTCAGTATGTTTGGATTCCCCCTCGCAGAGTCGCGCCTTCACAGCTACTCACACAATAATCGGGTCTGAACCCCTCGACGCCCTCGCTGCGCACATCTGGCGCTCCGTCGGACCCTCGGGCAAGAACAAGGTCTGTACATCCCCGGGCCGTTCCTTCCTGCGGACTGTTCGTAGCTGATTGCGACGCACGTACACAGGACTACCTGTTCAAACTCGCCGAGAGCGTTCGCGCACTCGCACCGGCGTCCTATAATTCCTACCTGTTTGCACTCGAGGTGAGGCTATCCGCTCTTCGTCGTAACTGTTCCTTTCCTGACTGTCCGAGCGTTGTTGTGCCGACAGTGTGTGTCGCAGACACGCATCACACAGCTCGACGGGGATATCGGAGGAGGCCTAGAGACAGTGAAGATACGAGGTCAGATTCCGAAGTTGTGTGTGGTAAGGAAATCGACGGAGCAACTTGAAGCCACGTCGTGCTCGTCGATATTAACTACTATGTACTTCACAAATATGATACTAGTCAAGCTTGATGGAATAATCCTCGTCATTGCTGGTATCACCGTCTGACTCAACACGAAGTCCTCCAGTAGCACTGATGCCATGGCTCATCAGCATGGAAAGGTCACTTAACAAACGTGACTCACATCCCATTGCGAGCAATCTCGCGGCACATATTGTCAAGCTTCTCTCTGTGCACATCGTTTTGCTCGAGCTGCACAATCAGCTGATTAAATTTTCGCCACTTCGCCAGGTAGTTGTCCCGGCTGAAATATGGGAAAATCGCCTTTCCATTCACCCGGTACCCGTCAAGAATGCACCGGATCTGCAAAGTGTCAGCTTGGTCATGGTAGTACCGTATAGCTCACTGCAGTAACGGCGAACGAAAGAGTGCTGTTGGGGATGCGCACTCCAAACTCATCAGGACGGAGGTTGCCGATCCGGGTTTCACGACTGAAAAGAAAGACTTGTAGAAGTTCACGTATTGCGGGGTGGCCAAAATTCTCGGTATGGCCCTGTGAGCTTTTAGTAACAGAGGCTCGCTATCTTAGTCCGAGTCTATAGTTCATACGCACGTCGTCATCTTGTTCACCATGTGCAAACGCACACCCCTTGATTAGTCGGTCAGCAGCATTCTTCACATGTCGGCGAAATTGAGCCTTCGAGAGTTGATTATCCTTGGGGGGGGAAAGGTTATAGTGTGTGCGCACGATACTGGCTGCGGCCTTCTTGATTTCACCGCGCCAAGATGCGAGGTCCTCGAACAACTAGAAAAATCGATGTCATGGATGGGATCAACAATAGGGGTACGTACCAGTTTGCACATACATTTCCTGTACTTTGGGTAGATCCTCTTCTCAACCGTCCGACGGTCCAACCTCCATCTCGCGATGACCATGTCAATCGCCGCTGAGATGAACCCGGTAATCGCCTGTTTGCTATTCGGCCAAGGTTCGCGGGCCGCTGCATGGATACGAGTCTCAACCTTGCACTCTTCAAGGAACTCCGTCCACTTTGGGGGATAAAACTTGAGCTGGGTGGGGTTTCTGCATTCTTCCTGCCTGGGGTTTTTCGAATAACGCCTCTGTCGGGGGTGCTGAGGCGCATTGTCGCTATCGTCAGCATCGGCATCAGCGGGAGCGATGTTCTGGCCACTTGGAATTGGGTGCTGCTGTAGACCACGTAATCTAGCGGGTGGCGGAGGCCGGGGACGGCGGTTCTTGGCGTAGTAGTCCTCGAGTACGTTGACGTCCTGGAAAGAGTTCAGTAGTATTGACAAACGAGAAGGCGGCGCTTACACCGTCGGCGTTGTCGTTCAGCGGTTGTTCATGACGCCAATCGTCGATTTGAGCTTCGCCGTCGGCATCTTGATCAGAAGGGGGCTATTTTCGCTTCAACCAAAATCACAAGTTGACAGAGCTTACCAAAATCTTCGCTGGGGGGAACAAAATCGGTTGTTTCCTCGTCCTCGTCCTCGTCCTCGCCACGCCACTCATTCCCACTCTCAGAACCAGATACGGAATCTTCTTCCTCTTCCGTGCCATCGCCAGGTAAGCACTCTTGGTCGCCAACCTCACCCTCGTCAACCTCGGCTGGAACATCTTCACTTGCATTTTGGCGCGCACGTTTCTTCCGTTCCTCAGCAATGATCATCTTACCTCTTGCATGGCTGGGCATTATCAGCCCAGGAGCGATCTCGTCGGGTGCTGGCTATGAATGTGCCACCAGTGTACCACTAGGACACTAAAATTAACCGACTTACATGTTTGAATCCGAACCTGCTGTCTGACTGAGACTTGGACGTCTTCCAAACCATGGATGGTGAAGGCGGATACTGGGTCTGTGGCTGTTGTCGTGGCCATTATATAGTCAACTACCATTCACTCGATTTGAAAAAAGAAAACAGACATACCTTTTTGGTTCTGGGGTTTGAACCATCGGGTGCCATTGGATTACAACCCTCGCCAGCAACTGTGAGTGGATCCAGTTTCTTGTTTGGGCCTGCGGCAACGGCATCACCAATTTTCCTCAGTTGCTCCGTCGCACCCCCTTTACCCTTGCCGGCGCGCCCACTACGACGCACCGGGTCAGAGACCTTTGGCTTCTTGGGGGGCACAACATCGCCGGCCACAGACGGTCGCCGTTTAGAGGCACCTTTGATCATGAAAGTCAGAAGAGAAGGCACGATATTCACCGCCACATACTTAGCGATGAATTGTTGAAAAAACATTGTATGTCAACGTCGGTATACCTAAATTTAGAAATAGGTACATATGTGAACCTTCGTGGCGGCTTAGTTTCCAAGGTACTCCGAGTCAGAGTACTAGTAATATAAGAACTATATATTCTTCGAAGGTTAGTGACCATCACGAAGCATAACGCAAACACCTACGCGTCCTCGAAGACAGGCTGGTCGATTCTAAGCCGTCTCTGAACCGGGGAATGGAATGCAGGCCCAGTGCGAATGTCGCAGCCCAAACTCCTGGAAGTAGGTGAGAGATGCGAGACGACCGATACGGCATATGTGACTCATCTGAGGAGCGAGACTATGGAAGGCGGCTTTGCGGCACAGATGATTAAGTGGAATTCCGAGACAACGAGATAGAGGCCTCGTCGCAAAGAACCCGAGCTTTCATAATATGCTTCTGCGGATGATCGTTCAGTTGGACTCAGATACAAACTAGCAGCAACTCCGAGTCAAACACACCATGTTATTGTCGTGCTTCTTGGATTCGAAGAGATCGAAAGCATGATGCACTACAAAAGAAATAAGCAACAACTACGGATATCGTGAACAGATGGCTTACTGCTTAGGAACAAAGACAGCTTTGAGGTCGAGTTGACCTTCAACCGGAGAAGGCTTGATGCCAAGGAGGTACTCCCCGTACCGCAGTGGGGGTCAAGAATCTGCGGGCTGCCGATGGTGCCAGTGGTGCCGGTGTGACGGACGGGCGACATCGGCCCGGGGTTCTCGCGCAGCGGGCGCGTTTCGAAAGGTAATCAACGTTAATCAACACCGCGTGTGGACATCCGAGTCAGCGTGAGAATAAGGACCTTTGAGAAGGTGGAAGTATGCGGTACCGGTTGACTATACTGGTCTCTGTCACGGTGGGTCAAACTGGTCGAGAAGTGCAGGATGAATACTTGAAAGACGTTCACAATTGCTGGACCGTTCGACTTGTCAGAACCTGTCTCTTCAACTCCACCACCTACGCATGACGAGGGACAATAGGGAGCTCAGTCAAGTTTGGTGGGTATGGTCAAGTGGACTCAGCAGAACTTGTGAACAGTGAGTCATTAGCAGGTCACTGATGCATTTCGGACGATTTAGTAATGACTGATTTCACTTATTGATTTCGGAGTCTCGGTAGAAAACGTGGTACGACTGCTACATACAAGCCTCGGAACAGTAATTGCGTAGGGTGAGCATAGCGAACCAAACGAACGACTCGGAATAACCGTACGGCGGTGAAATGAGAAGGCATCGAATGAAATCCGGGCTTCAAGCTTCAAATCCAGACTGTGGCAAGGCTCCGTTTGCGCGGGGGTCGGCATCGGCGAACTCCGAGCTCAAGCTCGTGAGTGGTGAGAGGTCGTCCAGCTCTTGGTCCAGAGCAAGACGCTTTTGAGGGGGCTCGGACTCATCCAACTTGGACCCTGAGCTAGAAGGCATGTAGTCCGAATCCGAGAGTGTGTGCTTCCCGCTTCTGAAGGAATCCAGATACCAAGTTTGGTATCGTTCAAACGCACATCGGAACTTCGCTTCACAGAGAGACGAACGAAAGTGATCCCAAGTTTCGGGGAGGGCGAGCGGCATAGAGAAGAGGCTGGAATCGACGGGAATTTGGATCTGCTCGCAGACATTCCGTTGTGCTTCTAGGATGGCCGCCCTGATTGCTTGCAAACCTCGATTCACGACTCTTGACACATGAAGCAGATCCGATCTTGAAGTGTCGTCTACAGCGGGAAGTTCCTGGCGAACGACCGAGTAAACAAGACTGGAAAAGGATGGTGAATGAATGTAGCACGCACCCCGAAAGCGCTCCACGGCGTCTGTTCAATCGATTCGGGGTTGACCTCTAGTTTGCCATCGGCTTTCCTCAGCCAAACGTAGTACTTCACGTGGCTGATATTGCACCAAACGTGTTCACCAGCAGCGACCGCACCCATGAACTCTTCCGGTAGCGACTCCTCTGTCTCTCCCTGCACCTCCTCTTTACACATTTGGAGGAACTGGGTCAAATCGAGGGGGGAAGGATCATTTTCAAACCTTTGCCACGCAGCAGAAGTAAGGGTGGGAGACTGAAACTTTGTTTTTTCGAATATCTGGAGGAGAAACACCATACGGAGGTCTGGGAGTGCAGCAGCCAGTTTTTTTACTTTCTCGAAAAGATTGGCGGCAGGCTGGGAGAAGGCACACTCAAAGACGAGGAGATGCTTGACGAACATAGCTTTCATGGAACTGATGGAAACGAGTAGATCGGGGATGGCGACGATAGTCTTTGTTATGATCTTCTGACTGTTGGCGGAGACCCGAAAACGCTGATTCTGTGTAGCACCCACGTACGCGCCAAATAGGACAGCAAGGTCCTCAGCAGGCGCATCGTGTACACGACTCGGCCATCCAATCATCAGTATCTTGTCCTTTACAAGGTACGTCAACCTAGGAGAAACTTGTCAGACTTGGATCGATCAGTCCAACGAAACAACTTACTTTGGTTTGCGCGCAAACTTGCTGTTATCGACGAAGTGTGATAATGAGGCAAACGTGCGGTAGGAGACATCCGAAAGTATCTATCAATGATGTCACGATGAGAACATTATAAAGCTCTACCCGACTTACTGCGCTCTCCTTGTGCTGGGAACGAAGCGTGAGTATAGCCCTCACTAGGATTGCTAAAAGGATCAAACAGTCAATGGAATAACGATGTACAAGCAGGTATGTTTCGACATACCAGATTGTGGATCAGCAGCAGAGTAGTCGTGGACGAGGCCAGACCTATTGGGTGATGCGCTGGGGCCGTCCGAAGCTGGCGAATGTGGCATTGGTGATGCAACTGCAGTACGACATTGTACGAGGCTTTCTCTGATCCGAGAACAATCGTAAACAGTGCTAGCGTGAAAACTTGATGTCGACAATGACCGTGGAGTAGAGTCAGTGGACTCCAAGTGAAACGTCGCATGGATGTCAGTGGGTTCTTCGCTAAGAGTATCGAAAGGACCGGGAGGTCTCAAAGGAAGGGGCCAAGGGATATGTGGGGATAGTACTGGAGACATCGGATTCGATGGAGTTGGCCAGTGGTCGGCTCGATGCGCCTGAAGGTGAAATGGTCGTCAGTGATACCGTTTTAGCGGCACCGATTTATCCTGCACCCTGCCACCTGGCCAGCGCTACTTAATTAGGCAGTGCCATTGGCAACCCCACTTATTGGGAGAGTCCGCGGCACCACCCTAAGCCTGCCCTTATCGCCAGTAGATTCGGGGGAACTAAAGATGCTAGAAGGGGGATATCTGAGAATTCGGATCTGACGACTTGCCGTGAAAACAAGAACTTCAAAGAAGCTGCAATCCTTGCGGATCCGGATTCCAAATTCTGGCACAGTCGTACTACAGTCCTCAGTGTCCTGAATGAGGGAGCGCCGACTCGACTGCCAGTGAGGAGTCACTCACATGTTGTGATTCAAGCCCCCAGATAAGAAGACGAAACAGGGACTCACATTGGATGCTAAGTATATCACGGCCGTCTGACGGCGCTGCCACACGGATCACGCCAAAGAGTCCGAAGTACGGTGGGCGAGAAAGATCACTGAGGTTATGTTCTTGACTAGTTGAGTTTCAAAATGACTTGTCGCTTGCTCATCACATTCCCATCAGCCACCGCACGTAACTAGTATTAGGTAATAAATGCATTGTCTTTCGAACCATAACAAACAAGTACATAGCTGAAAATGGTAGTTTTTTTTTTCCAGGCTCACCGCCACAGATCGGTATGTGAAAAAGTGAGTATGTAATCAGGTTCAGCGTTGTTGCCGGTGTGACCGTCGGTCAGATCTTCAGATCTCAGAGGCGAGCCAGCATGCCACCCTGTCTCGTGGCCCTGATACAATTACGATCGCCAAAAATGCCATCACAAACGGAGCCACGCGTGCGGCCCCGGTGACCTTCCACTCCAATGACGCTAACATCGCGGCGTCGCCGACGAGTCAACGATGTTATTGGTCAAGTGACTAATCAGAATTCTAATGCGTGGGGATAACTACCGAGAGTCAGTTCGACGAGACTCGCCAATTTTGAGGTGCGAGGTACGACATCGTCTTGTGGTAAAAGATAAAAACGGAATGGAGCTCGGAATGTGCTATATTTCTCAATGCGCAAAGGAGGTATGTACGGGGTATATGGATATGTTCGATACAAAGGAACGCAGAATCAGGAGAAAACACCGCAAAGATACAAGTTACACGTTTACTGAAGATCAACGAAGTATTCTTCATCGTCGGTAGCATCTGCATTGAAGTCTGCATGTAGTCAGCCATATATCCGCTATAAAGGAAGATATGTATACTTACGAGCAGCACGGCGACTCGTACGACGCGGTGGATGTCGCAGCATGAGATTCCATGAATGAAGTGGCCGTCCAGAGCGACGGATATTCTCGCAGCATTGCCTGATGTCGGAGTTGGTCATTGCGAGGGCTTTCTTGAAGTGCCGGACTTTGAAGCGGTTGAGCTGCGTATGACACATGTGCTCAGAGAGTTCGCAAGTCGCAAGCTGGATCTGCGCTTGAAGGACAGCTTGTCTTGCACGAGCGACTTCCAGGTGAAAATAAATCGCGTCAGGGTCAGACATGTAGTCTAGGGGCTGCATCACAATCAGAAACGATGCTAGCCATGATAATGACAATGAGCTGCAACTACCATTTGTACAGGCAAGTTTGGAAGAGAGCGTACACTTGCGCCGGAAATATCAGACTTGAAGGCGGCAACTCGCACCTCATAAGGGAGAGCACTCCGGACAGTGACAGCAGGTGCACCGAGAATAGAGGAACCGTCGGTTAACTCGGGCGTAGGGAAAGCTTGAGAAGTAGCTGGAGTTGGACCCGGAGCTGATAGAAGGGAAACAGATGGGCTTTTCCCGGGGTTGGAAGTGAATGGAAAATCACTCGAGGAGGGCGGCGGCAAAAACGAGGGAGGGACGGGAGTCATCGTGAAAGTACTCAGGCTGGGACATACATAATTATAAAGCATTAAGCCTCAAGGCCTCAACTTCGATCAATCGCTCACGTTGAATTTCGCACGCACACCACAATCATGCCCCGCCGACGCCGGCCGTGTCCTGCGTGCGGCAAGAAATTTTCATCTGACAGTGCTATCACACAGCACATGAATCAGACCACGTCTCGTTGCCACGGCTGGGTAGACGACCTCGTTGAGATTGGTGAACTTCTTACACAAGAAGAAACGGACCGACTCCCTCACTACAGCCCAACAGCCCGACTCCGGCAGCCAGCGCAGGAACGGGATTCGTCTATCCCGAGCGACTCAAACATTGGAGACAATCGAACGGATGACCTGGGGTCTGAGCATGAAGATGCGCACCGAGGTACCATAGAAGAGTATCCTGGGGCTGCTGCCATCTTTGCACATCAAGAGCAAGAGACCTTTCTCCAGCGCTTCAATCGTGACCAATTTTCGCAAGAACGTCGTTCTAATCTTTACTATCCCTTTTTGTCCCACATGGATTGGGAGCTCGGACTCTGGCTCACGCGATCCGGTTTAAGCATGGCTGCCATCGATGAATTCCTGTCCCTTCAACTGGTGAGTACTTCTATCCTGTCGTTTCTGCTTTTTTGTGACAAAACAGCGAATTATCAGATCAAAACTCTCCCTCTTTCATTCCGGACTGCGCATCGGTTGCGTGGCCTTACGGAACTTCTTCCGAACGGACCTGAATGGCAATGTCGTACCCTATCTACCAACGTGCCGACCAAGTCACCCGTCAGGTTGTTCTACCGCGACCCGATCAAGTGCTTGGAAGCACTCTTCAATCATCCCCTCTTCCACGACAAACTCGATCTTACCCCTCACCGCGTCTACAGAACTGCTGAACGACTTGTTCGCGTGTACAGCGAATGGATGACGGGGGACGCAGCGTGGAACATGCAGGTTAGTGCTCGTGGTTTAAAACGCACCTCCCGCCTAAAATTATTCCTAGTCTAAGCTACCAGAGGGCGCTACTCTACTCGGCGTCATCCTTTCGTCCGACAAGACGAGTTTAACCGCACTCGTTGGAGATCGGTGTGCCCACCCGCTACTGCTCGGACTCGCAAATATCCTCACGTCCACTCGTCTCAAAGCGTCTTCTAATGCGTTCCTCCCCATTGCTCTTATCCCGATCCTGAAATTCATCCACAAATCCCAACGCATCCGCAGCCTTTTGTCCGATAGACTTGTCCATGAGAGTCTTGATATCGTTCTGCAGCCGTTAAAGGACGCGGCTCGTGAAGGAATTATGATGAACGACCCGCTTGGTAATCTCAGATACTGCTTCACCCCTCTCGCCTCCTACATTGCCGACACCCCGGAGGCCTGCATGCTCGCCGGAGTTGGAGGGAAGACATCGCCTATCACGACGGCGATGTTCAAACAGTTCGGCGATCCTCTGCAGCATCCGCTACGCACCAAATCTTACACTCTGAAGCAACTTCAACGGATAAAGGTCGACCCAAACAACCTCCGCCGGTACCTCGCCGCAGCTCAAAAATTTCGTCTAAACGGTGTCGCATTCCCTTTCTTCCGAGACTGGCTGATGGCAAATCCACCGCGCTTCCTCACGCCAGAGCCACTCCACGAATGGCACAAGAAGATTTGGGACCATGTGGTTCGCTGGGCAATCAACATTCTTGGAGCCGAAGAATTCGATTTCCGCTACTCTATTCTTCAGCCATCTGTGGGTTTCCGACGTTTCAAAGATGGGGTGAGTCATCTCAAGCGGGTAACCGGGCGAGCACAACGGGATGTGCAAAGGAGTCTCGTTGCCGTCATCGCTGGCCGTGCCCCTCCTGGTGTAGTCATAGCCATTCGCTCACTCCTAGATTTCTGCTATCTCGCGCAGGCCCCGGAACTTGATGACAACGACTGCGACACACTGCTCTCCTCATTGCACGATTTTCACGAATATAAGTCACAAGTGATCAAGGCAGGCGGTCGCAGGGGGAAGAAGACAGTTATCACAAACTGGTATATTCCGAAGCTGGAATTACTTCAGAATGTGGTACCTTCGATTCGGGACTCGGGCGCGCCGTCTCAGTGGACTGCAGACGTAACGGAACACGCCCACATCACATTTGTTAAAAACCCGGCTCGAAGAAGTAACAATGTCGACGTTGACCCACAGATCTGTCGATACCTCGACCGACTTGAGAGGTGCTCGAAGTTCGAGCTCGCAACATGCCTCCAAGAGCTGCAGATGGCCGCACACTCTGGCGGACAGGATGACGACAAGGGCGATGATAATGGGGCCGCAAATCCGTTGGATCAGGCCGGAGCTGGCGCCGAAAGCGTTCATTTTGCTCCCAAACTCGGTCAACCCAAGCGTTCTCCGACGAACTACTTCGCCAAAGCTCGGGAGCTCTCAATGTTACCTCAAGATTCTATCCCCTCTCCCCCTCGTTCTTTCTTGGGTGGTCCCACCGCAATCCATCTCGCCAGGGATCCAAAGACAAACAGGGGCAAGATCGATAACATTGCTGCAGCATTTCGTATTCCTGATCTCCGTGCCGCCCTGGGGGATTATATCCAGCGGGAGAGGTTGAAGTTACCCCACGTTGTCAGTGGTCCGCGCTCGTCTCCCACCAACTGTTACCTCCCCTTCACGCATCTTGCTATTTGGCACACGGCATGCCTCCAGCAGACCCCTTTCTATCCCACCAGTGACTTAGACCATGCCCGTACTGTCGTCGCTTCGCCGCCTTCTGCCTCTTGGAAGTATGGTCATTTCGACCCTGTGATCTTCAATGTCAATCCCGACGAAAATTGGCCTCGATCTGGACTCTCAGGTGTGTCGACTCCCGAGTTTGAAGTATTTCCACTAAGCATTCCAACCAGGCCACGCCGTAGGAGAACTCCGACTTATTTTCCGCCCTGTACCACCTCGTGCACAGAAGCCTTGGTGGTCCCAGAAGTTTCTCGTATATGTACGCCGCTTCGATGTCGTGGCGCGAGGTGGCAACAAATGTGATCCAAAGACTTCCATGCACATACTCCAGCGAGCGAAGAGGGCGGGTGGAGAGTATCTAGGCGACGTTATCCCACTGAATCAGCTCCGTTCCCCAGCGAACTTGATCCCACGGTTTGGAAAGGTCGCAGACAAACGTTTGTCGTTCACGAATAGCCACGCAATGACTGACGAATTCTGGTTGAATAAGTTCTGGGACAAGGAGATGTTCTATGCACTGCACAACGAGTCCAAGTAGGATCCATCCGTAGATTATGACTCAAGTATGTATAGTCCGTAGTCGATGTAGTACATACACTAAGTCCCATGTGCGTTCTGCGCCGCGGCGTCGTGAATCCATCCTTCAGCCATACCGTGTCCACTCATGTCATCGCGTTCTCTTTTGCTCCCCGACGGCTCCTGCCAGTGCGAACTCTTCATCGCCTTACCGTCACCTTGCAGGTCGAACTCGCGATCCATTTGAGGATAACCCAACATTTCGCCAGCGCTTCCGAGATACTGATGGGCCCTCGCCATGGCTGTGCGTACTCTAGTCTGAGAGGATGGACATTGCCTCACGACGTTACCAATTGACTACTGTTATAAGACACCACCGCACGTTGCCTGCTGGCAACAGCAGCCCGCAGCTGTCAACAAGATCATGCAAAACGTCGACCAGAGAGTACGCGTTCCTAAAGACATTGGTGCGTTTCGGCTCTCTACACTCGCTCGAATCCTTCAACCAACCAGCGCTTTTGCTAGTGGCCATCTTCCATGCTTCTTTCCATCCGACCAAGGGCAATATGGTTGATTGGTGCTTAAAGGCAAGCGATGGTAAGCGGGCCGTCCTGTATGTTCGGATTTCTTTCTCAAATGCCTCCTAGATCCCCAACTCGATGGTGTCGAGTTCAGTACCCTGCCAAGCGGTCTGCATCTAGTTGACCGCGACGTGGTGTGCGTTCGTCTCACCCGCCCCTTTACCCTCCACACTCACGAAAATCACCTTCAGTTACTTCACGAAAGACAGTCACCCTGATGTCTGTCTTTCGGCGCAGGCGCACGACAGAGCACGGGCAACGTGGATTCAGACTTTCCTCTCTGGGCATCTTGCTCATAAACTCAGTTCGACCAAGGCCTTGGCGACACGTGGATGCCACCAAGACGCTCGTCGACTCTATTTATTCGTCCTTGGAAAGCCGAGGGGTCCTGGAGCCGGTCGAATCCGATTGGGAGCCCGCGCAAGCTTTTTTCGAGGAACGCAAGACCCGAAGCGCGGATCTCGGCGGAGTCGGAGAGTGGACTGGATGGAGTTATGAGTTGGACAACGTGCGCCTACACTTTGTCGAGCATCACTCTGACGTTCTGATCGAGTTTGCAGCCCAACGTTGAGTACTCGCCATCCAACCCGACTCTCCACCTCCTACATCTCCTGCGCATCTTGGGCGCATCTACGCTCACTCTGTACAAGCACGTGCTTGGACGACGGTGCATTTTGATTTATACGTCACCTCCCGTAGAGGCCGCCTGCATCCTCTGTCAGGTAGCTGCCGACATCTGCTTTGAAGCACATCGTTGCTCACCTCTGAAGGGACCGAAGATCCCTCATCATGGACTCGTACGCGGCTCGAGGGTGAATCTAGTGAAGGCATCAAAGTCCTAGGGATGGTCACTCTCAGCGATTTGGACAAGATGCACTACGAAGGAAAAACAGGTCGCGGATAAAAACAGGTCGCGGATGGATCGCGTGCACGACGGATGCCATCTTCCTTGATTGACTTGACGACTTCGACACCGTCACGAACGTCGAGACCGACGTTGTATATGTCAACAGTCGATCCCGAAGGGTCCTACCCATCGACTTTCTCTTGTACGATTCACCTGGAGCGACGTAAAGTTGGTACGTTTGTAATTTGTCCGCATCCCGTGCCTTCCGCTAACGATCCTTCAGTGGAACGAATTGGACCGCATCCTACGACTGGAAGGAAGCGATTGTTTGTACGATTGTTGCCAGCTTTCAGCTGAGATTGACCCCAGAGTGAAACCGTTATCCGCATGGACAGACGCATGGCAACTGTATGAAGACGTCTGCCTTGTCTGTGCGGGCCTCTGGTCATGCAAGCGGACCCTCCTCGTCTTCGGCTCCCAGTGGTATTGATCACCAACGCCAAGCCTCCTCTGTTTCCGGTTTCACGTCGATTTCGATGCCGAAGCTCAGCGGACCTGAAACAAGCCGGACATGCTGCAAGAGCGCCGTGATTGGCAACTGTTGACGACGCTCGTGTTGCTGCAGACGTTCCATGCCAACACCTGCTTCCAGCTCTCGCGTTTGGCGAGCTTGATTCCATTGCCACGGACGACGCCGAGGTGATCTGCGTCACACCCAAAGACGCTCTCTCGTTCGAGCTTGGGCCGCTCAGCTCGTTGGACAGTCGATACCTCGAGTGGCTCGTGGATGAATACGGAGATGGCGCGCGGTTCGTCGTCAAGAGGCTTGATACTTGGTGTACCGAACTGTATATATCCATTTTGTTCGCTGATCGTAATGGACTTGACAGGTACTAGTATCCTGCGATTTCGTTGCGTTTCCGTCCGGCCCCGGGCCACTCGTTACAACCCGCGACGTCAAAGGAGTGATCAGCCAAGCTTGTGTTCCTCTTACTAGATCTAGCTAGTTCTCACAAGGCAGCTCACTCTTACCAAGTTCCAACATTGCTTGCGCGCACATCGCTTTCGGGCCACGGACTTGGTACTCGCCGCGATCGCCATTGTAACAGTCCGATCGACCTGAAAAACTCACGATTTGAACCCCATGGTATCGCCTCAACGAGCCCTCATCGACATCGCGTCAGCCGCACGCGGCATCATAGACACTTTCGTCGCATACGCGCGCGATAGGCACAATAAGCACATCGACTCATCCCGCGCACGACTGGGAGGGGAGTTGCGCAGGGTCGTTGCTGCAACCGGCGCCGTGCTGTTCCAGCCGTCATCTCCGAGCGACGCTACGTCCGACGACCGACTGACGCATTGGCTGTCTGGCGAAGAACCTCGCACGTGTCTGGACACGCTGTGAGTTACGGGTTAGTTCTGCTGATCGGACTCTGGAGGGAATGTAAGCCTTGTCGCCTCCCTCGTTTCTACTTCGTAGACATTAACCATCCCGCACACAGCAAAGTGAAGTGCCCCGACGTCCCACCCAGATTTTGAAACGTAGTCCAAACCAACAGCAGTCTTCTTTCGTATGTCTTTATCTCTAGATATTCGCGTCCTCCGCGCTCGTTGCCACAACCACTGACACCCATTGACAGGCGAGCCAACTCGTGTCGACGAAGCTCATCAAGTCCTCCGGAAACTGGCGCACACCATCAGTCCTGCTCATCCCACTACCTCCATCATCGTGCGCAGTCAACAGCGAGATGCGTGCCTCGCACTTTATGCCAGTCCTACCAACGCGATTCTTACCCATTACACGCAACGACATAACGACGACAACGCTGACCTACCACCATCACTATCTGTCCTATCATGCAACGACAAGGGCGAGGACATGAAGACAATGCTTGCCGTTGACGGCTCGTGCTATGCGCCCCACCACCATGCCTCTTCCTTCCATCCCTTTGCCATCCAACAAGGACAACTTGAAGGGCGAAGACACCGCAACCATGACGGCAGCACGCGACCTTCATCGTGCGTCACATCGCGACGTGAGAGACATGGAACAGGAAAAATAGCCCATAAGTCCGCCATTATCATTTGTTACTCTCACCGATCACTAGTTTCGTTCATAACACAGTGGAATTGAAGCCATGGCGAGAGTGCGTTTGACAGAAGCATAGCTAACATCTGCTAGGCCGGTGGTACGGTCGAGGTGGGCATCCTTTTTTCAGAACCGCCCCGATAAGCCTCTTGGCATCATCATACCGTTTTCTTGGTAGGTCACCGCTGTATTCTCTCTCGATTAACGAGTTGAATTCCGTCCTCTATCGCCAGCTTTCCATTTCCTCATCGTTCTGCGCCACCCGCCAGTGGTCGGAAACACTTCTCCGTCCTCTACTATATCGTAAAGAAATTTGGCCACTCTCTCTTGTCTTTCCTTCTGATATTCGGTATGCAAGATGTACCCGAGTTAAACGGCAGTGTCCACATCGCGTCCGGTGACAATGCGAACTCGCCTCTGGACTTTGACCCTGGCTGCCTCTCCAAGTAAGCCTTGCCCTTGGCCCGTGCCTTGCATCGTTCTCATTACTTTCCCCTTTCGTTTCTTCGTTTCAGTCCAGGAGATGTCGCGCAGTTGATGGTATTGTACAAAATGGTACGCGAACTTGCCAGGCGTATGCCCGCCTACCGCGGAGAGGTACCTGCCTATCATCCCAAGTTTCCCGCCGGATGTACCGAAACAGACGGTCCCGTGCCAATAGACGCGCCAGATATCATATACTCTGCAGCCGACGACGAGGCGATCGCCAAGTTCAGTCGCGACAGGGGTACGTCTCACGTTCTAACCTCCCGCCGCTTCTAACGCTCCTCCGCGCAGTCACTACGATCGAGCACCTGGTCAGTTCACCGATCTGCTCTTTTTTCATCTGAAATGTCCGTTGATGACATGGCTGACTTTCTAGCTTGGTACATGTGCCATGAAACCTCGCGAGCAAGGCAGCGTAGTCGATCCTCGCCTTAATGTGTATGGTGTGCAAGGTCTCAAAGTCGCAGGCACGTGGCACTCCCTTGCCCCCACGCCTGGATTGGTTCTGATGGGTGCACTTTTCGGACATGTCTATCTGCCCGAACAACGTTGGAAATGTATGTCGCACACTTTTTAAAAAGCACGACATGGAGATCGTTGACTTCTTGTAGAATACTTACTCGACAGCGTTGTTGATCGGGGAGAAGGCTGCGACAATCATTGCAGAGGAACTAGGAATTGTCCTCGACTCTGCGTCTGTTGTCGACGTGCAGTAGTAAAGGCGGTGACGCCAATTTTCCTTGTTTATCTTGCTCCTTTGCCATTCTGCTGTCTCTTATCCGTCTCCCATCCCTCATCCCTGTCGACGATACCTTCCTCAGCCTCGCCTCTTTGGAGGGTTTGCGCACGAACGCCGGCCTCGACATCACCGCGCCCATATCCATCTCCGCATCGCTGTCGTCCCCAAATGCACCCAAATAGCTCTCCACCTTGGGCGTCACAGCCAAGTCGCCCTTTTCAGGTGCCACCAAGCTTCGTTGCGGCTGCCCCGGACTCGGCGTGCGTTGCTGCTCCAAAGAAGCCACCGCCCCGCTCACGAACCCATCCGCCCGCACGCGCAAGTGACCCGGGCGCAGCACGTACCGCTTCGATCGGAGCTTCGCCACCACTGACCCTGCCTCTCCTGAAGGCGTCCGCTCCAACTCCAACTCCGACTCGCCCGTCGGCTCGGGTGAGGATGACGACGACGGGTGTGGCTCCCGATCGGACATCCCCGGAAGCGGCGACGTTCCCCTCGCCTCGCTCAGCGTCGATATCGAGCTCGTCGCGACATGTCCTCCGTTGATGACACGATGCCTAGGCCGGAGACGGGCGGCATCAGCGGAGTGCGTGGGATCACACATTACCTTTCACGCGCCCCCAAATTGAACAGTCGGGATGGGTAGCAACCGAAGAGGTCGCTCACGGGACACGGGAGGTCACCAGGACATACCGCCGACAAGTCAAATCGCACGAGAGAATCGGTGAACAAGGACGAGCAACGCCGCACAGGAGAGTCAAGGAATGCACAGCCGCAATGAACGACGGCATAAGCCTCGCGACCCTGGCGAGCAGCTCACAAGACCACCATACGTTCGTTAAACCCAAGGGACAATACGAGCCACACCTCAGAGGACGCCATGCGACAAGGGATCGCACGGAGGGGACCAGAGAGCGGCGTGTATCAAGCAAGGGGCTGGGGCGGACAATGAGGATGGTCGGGCCCGGGCGAACAACGAGAACGGCGATGCCAGTGGCGAGGGTGCTGAAGCCCATCGCGAACCGGTCGCGCCCCGTGAATCCAAGACAGCAGCAAAGCGAGTCTGCGACGCGACCACTGACACCGCGAGCACGAACGCGAAACGCGGTGAGCCGACAAAGCCAGCGGACATGTCGCACACACCAGTCGGGACCCCACCAGTCGAGACGACCACCACGCATGCCATATGGACGCCGAGCGAAATGGAATCGCGAGGAGAGGGCCGAGGAGCGGCTACAAGCCTCGTGGAGGCTGGAGAGAGTGTTGTCGACGAAGAACGACGGGCACATTCAAACTTTGCGCGTCGACACGAACAGGCGAGCCAAGACGTCTTCAAACGAGCCGCTGCGAGCACCACAGTGAGCGCGGCTATAGACGCCAGCGCGAAACTCACCCCAGAGCATGCTGCTCGAGGGGGATTGTGTAGAACGGACGAGCGGCGGCAGTACCCAACTGGCTGCGCCCGGGTTGGGCGAACCAGAGGTCAGAAGGGAGGAAGGTTGAGGATGAGCGACCAACAATCATCGGCGAAGCCACCCAAAGGCGCTCGCAGTGACTCCGCCGAGTCGAACCCTACGAGGCCACGAAGACCCACGAAGAAGGCGAGGAATGAGCACCAAGGCTCACGGAGCAGAGAATGCACAGAGGGAGGTTCGCGCCCACTCGACGACGATGAGTCGCAAGGCATCACGGATGACCAAGGCGACATCGTGGACGACCCAGGATGACACATAGAGCATCCGCTAGCCCACGCGCCAGGTCAAGCGCTCGTCGAAGCAGTCGAGGCAACGGCCTGCATAGAAGGCAGAAAAACATGTGAAGAGGGCGAATGCGCACCCAATCGCCCAGTCGACGACCCGGGGGCCAGAGCGCCAACATATCGGACCACCAGACATCGCTGACGAGACGCGCATGTCGGGAGCTCGCGCAGATACGACGAGCAAGGCGGACAGCGGCAAGGGCTCGCGGACGTGGTCGAGAGACGGCGAGGGCGTACCTGAAAATGCTCAAATGTGAGATGAGGCATCGAGGCAGAGGCATGAAGCAATCGCAACAGCAAACTCAGGCGCATGAACTTGGTAGCAGCCGAGAGAGGGCGCGAGAGGTCTACGTCACGTCGACAACGGGAGAGGCTAAGGACAAGCCCCACGAACCATCCGACACGCCGCACGAAGCAGCGCGCAGCCCTGCGCACATCGTTGTTGACCCAGGTGGTAACAATGACGACGACCAAGCAGAACGTATCAAGCAAAAATTCCACCGAACCAGTCGTCGAGGTGATCGGAAGAGCACGATGACATGTGCAGAGCGAGGTCGAGAGGTCGACGGCGTGCCGAAACGCGTCGATCGAGGGGGAGAGAGGTGCGTTTGCGCACATGCGATCGACTACGGCCGGCAGAGAAAGCAGCCAGCATCCACGAACAGTCGACGGCGACATACCTGAGGGGCCCCTAGACCCATCACCCTCAGGGAACGAAGCCCGGAACGCGCAGCTCGAGGGGGAGCGGAATGCAGTGACGAGCTGCGACATAGGTGACGGCGACAGCGATACGATCGCACGAAGAGCACCTAGGCACCACGAGGACACCAGGGACGCGCTGAACGGGTCGTCACGGATGTCAGAATGGCCGCGCAAATAATCGGAGCAGAGAGAGGAGGAGCACCTACCCGGAAGGCGATAGGAACGAGCGCGACGACGCACCGAACGCGCTACGTCGAGATACCGAACCAGGAGCCCGAGTGGTTGAGGAGGTCGAACAGGTCGGCGTCGAGGGTGATTGGGATCGCCGAGACGATGGAAAACGCACCAAATACTATGGGAGACGATGGGAGATGGCCGGTGCAAGGAGCGCACTATGCTGCGACTCGAAACGCAGGCGCTAGTCGGATACCGGGTGAGTCAGCGCGAGCAGCGTCATGACACGAGACGTACCTGTGCTATCTACACTACCTCCCAAGCATACCCGAAGACTCCACATCCATCGAAACCCACCGCGTCGATGAGGACAACTCAGAACACGACCTGAAGTCGGCTACACCCAATGGCACAGATCAACTTGCCAGCTGTATCCGCAGGACCATCTCTAACGATTCGGACATGCTACTGGTACACATTACATAATCATGTCTTCGTCTCGTAGTTAGCTGGTTGGTAGTAGGATTAGTATTTGATATCTGGTGATAGAAATGATTACATGCATGATACCAGCATGAAGTTAGTGTATTGCCAAACTTGACTTGTATTCCTATTAATTAGCCCAAGCATTATGGTACTACTAGTAGTAACTATGCCTGCCATCATCAGCCTACTGTGACAAGCATCCAGACTGTGTAACTGCAGTCTTTTATCCCATAATGTGAAAGAACTTTGTGGATACTTGGGAAATTCTGTCCTAGTCTTTCTTCTCTATGTGAGCTATAGCACTATGAACTCTATGGGACAACTATTGCAATACTATGGTTACTATGGCCACTATGTCAAAACCCAGGTTTTGCAGATGCGGTGACCAGTTGCTAGTGGCCTCAGAGTGAGTTTCCCATCTCTTTGGGTGTTTCCGAAATACTGAGACCTATGCAGATTTCTGTTCATGTCTGCCGCAGACGAAGAACTGAAGGCAGTTAATGGTATAGGGATGGATCACGTTACGTATGTTCTCGGGATGTACAGGTGTGTCTTACCCTTGCCTGCTGCCTGACTAGATACTCACAGCACTTGATAAAGTTTGGCGTTCTTGCTGTGCCTATTTACGATTTTCCTTATCAACCTCTGCACAACCTCGGGCAGGGACCCATATACTCGAGGCACACTAATGGCGTTATCTTTTCTGCCCCTGCAAATGGTGAGATCGAGTTGACGAGTCCGAGGGAAGAGGGTCCAGCGCGGGGACGAGGAATGAGTGGGTGCGCTTGATCAACACGGGCACAATAGGTTCGTCGTGTATATCTCGCTTTCTTATTCCGTAATATGAGTTAGAATTTCGCTTTTGGTTTTGCCGCTGTATGCGTGGCTGCAATCCTCAGGTCGGTGTCTTGCGATCTTCTCCCTGCGGCTTGTTTTCATTCGAGTACATCCGTTCTCGGCGTGCATGCGAAGGAAGCGTGGCTCCGCTGAACAGCCTCCTTCTTTAGCCATCTACCCGCTAAAATGCAAAGGCGTTGACGTTCCGATGCGCACGGAAAGTGCGCTCGCTTGTTCTGGTTTGATGACGACACTGAGCGAGGGGCTGTACCAAGTGATAACATAAGTACAGGTCGCCAGGCACTTGCATTCTTAACCTTCGGCATAACCCGAGAGTGTTTCCAGCGAGCTCTCGGGCCCCGGCGTTCCAGCTCGACAGCTGGAACTCAGCAGTACATATACATATACAGGCCCTTCGGGAGTTTGACTTGTCAGGCCGAGCGGTTACCGCCTGTCTACAGCTGTCTACCCCGTGGTTGATTTCTCCGACGGTATGGATCGTTCCCGTGGCGCTCCCTTGTCCGTCGCCGCTGGATTCACGGTTGTGACGCGATCCCCATAAACTCATAGGTGAGTTCCCGCCGGTGACTTGTTCCCCATCTGAAACTAAAACAGCCGAAGCAAGAACGGGTTCAGAAATGTTGTATGTAAACTCACAGGACATAGAAAAAGCAATCACCATCAACAGGAACAGCGGCACCTTAAGCTAGGTTCACGATTCAAGTCACGTCCATTGCTGCTCGAGCATTTATCTGAGCCAGGTGTTCACTCTCAAGTAAGTTACAGAAGGGTGTTTCTATTCACATCCGTTCGGCCCTGGTTCGAACCCCCTTCTATTCAGATATTTCGGATTCTCTGGCGGCGCATTGCTCGTGCACGACCGCCTGCTCGCGTTTCGCTACGAAGTATGTTTTATCTGCCCGGTCGCAACGCAGTTGGGCTGATGGGCCGCGTCAGGTAGAGTATAGCTGGACAGCACCG
>JBBPOC010000161.1:0-25210 GCA_038091235.1 Tylopilus rubrobrunneus | reverse complement strand
ATCTCACTAACAGCAGAGTCTTACCTCTAGCTTTCTATCTAGGAAATTAGCTCATTAGCTAACCTTTCCTCACACCACACGGCACAGCCACCACATCTCTCCTTGTTTAGGAAATCACTAAACAAGCTTTCCGTAAGCTAGTCGTTATCGCAAGACTAGCACCGACAATAGCTTTCCTCTAGTATTTGCTATTGCCTTTCTATCCCATAATCAAGGGACAAGTCTTCACTAGGATTGCCAACCCTATTACCTTAGAGTCAGACTCGGTAAAGGAAGAACAACTGGACCGCCAATTGGCTAAGTTTACCACTCACTCACTAGCGACTGTATACTCGTCTACTGTTTGATCTGATAGTTAGAGTTGTCCTAACATCAGCTTATAGCCAGATTGGATCCAGGGGAATAAGTATAGTAGGTTTACCTAGTACTTATTGACTTATTTCTGAAGTAACGACAACGCATCATGCACGACATCAACATCAGGATGGAAAACAGTCCAACACGATCTGGAAGCGTTTTCGTCCAGGAACGCATTGATAAGATAATTAGTGGAATATGCACGCACATCGTCTTCAGGAGATTGAACGATAGCACCCAGTTGCCCCTGGTGCTGGACATTGTGTTTGCAAACAGCATCGACTGAGATCATTTCATTGGAGCTTTCCAACGACGCAGTGACTCCGGGACCACCCGCAACCGACACCTGCTTAGATGTGCTTTGGCCCACACTGGCCTCCTTGTCTGAGACAAGTGCGCTGCACGCCGTCTGTAGTGTCGCAGCCTCAAAGGGCGATTCAGAACGCTCTGCTCTGAAGCGAAGAGCACGATCGCAATCGTCGTTCACCAGGCGCAGCAATGCAACCCATTCTTTCCCGACGATCAGGTCGCAATCAGCATCATGCACATCCACAACCACATCGGCAGTGAAACACGTACCCTGATACACCGCTTGCACAACAGCATTAGGGGACACCTCAGGCAGTTGTAATGCGCTAGCAATAACCGGAGAAACGACGCAATGATATACAGAGAAGTCGAACCGGCCGAGCACTGAGAACCCATTAACGTGCATGCACAGAAGCATTTGTGAGTAACGATTGGGACTCGGAGAAACAAAGGGTGATCACCGGATGACAAAGCTGTCGCAGCTTGAAAAAGATGCCAGGGCCCGATAAAGAAAAGGAGGAAACAAGGGAAAGCAAATAACGATAAATATAAGTACAGATTCTTGCAAACGCCTGCAAAAAAAAGCACAGTTCGACCCACAGTTACCCTCTACTACCGTATCGGGAACTTCATTATCTGTCCGGAACACCCACTGTACCGAACCCGGCGAGCCGAAGAAAGTTGGAAACAATGGAATGATCGCTTTTCTTATCAATATATATATGTATCACATCAGAGTCATAACATGGCAACAAGTACCTGAAAAGGTGGCGAACGCCACGGTCACATCGTTTTGCTTCTCGATGAGAACTTCGATATTAACCCGACTAATCTGAGGGCGAGGCGACCACATCAAAAGAGAACTGTCTGCGGCGTTCCAGCGTTCTTACTTTCATGCTACATCGTCGGGAAACTCTGCAGACCAAGTTTGACAACGCACCTCATGGCTTGCCAATTCTGCGGCTGTGTTTGTGATGGTCTGAAGCCATCCGTCTGACCCGGGGAGCTTGCGGAATATTTCAGGGGAGGACCTAAACGAAAAAGAGCGACTCTTGCTGGAGGGGAGACATGGGCCCTCAAGAACATGCCAAGTCTCTTGCATGGAACGTGAAATGAAGGAACGCCGATCATGTTAGTGACTTTGAGCCTTTGAGGTCAGCTGATTAATTTCAGTGTAAGCAAGGACTGGGATATAAATGTAGCGAATGTCCAGACACAGATACGGCAGTGGCACACACCATAGGAGTTAATGAGTGGTCTTCTGTATGGTATACTAGTCTGAGTATATCCTGCCGATGCAAGCCGAGGAGGAACTACTGAGGAAGATGTGTGTCGGAAGAGGTTAGCAGGTGAGAAGGGGTGGATCCGACTCACGGAAAGATGAGAGCTGAACGTTGAACGTTGAAGAATAATTCGCAAAACTCGAAGGCAGTCATGGTCGGACGTTCGTCAAGCCGATTTCAGACCTAACGCTAGAAAAAAACACATTATAGTCATGTAATACCGGTCGAGACAGAGACTTTGTGTCGTGGGGAATCTGGGATACGGGGACATTCAAATTTCAGAACTTTTTCACCTTCGTCGGAGGCGTGCTGGCAAGGTCGCTGTCCTTAGTTGCCCCACGTCCAACGACTGACAGTGCGATGCAAGTCTAGAGGATTGACGACGGCCACGGTGATGCCACTAGCAGGGTGTCGTCGAAATTTTGCCAACGTGCGGAAGCAGTCAGCGGTGAACCGGTGACTTGTTGACATAGCCAAGCGTGGACCTGTCATCATCTCGCATCGCTCTTGGTCCACCTGTCAAATTCTACATCAAATGGACATGCAGCTGCTGAAGCCCGCCGCCGCCGATCACCTAAACACGACTCCCTCGATGTCCAGAACGCACTAAGCACGCACGCAATGCCGCGACGGTTAGAGAACACTGTCTCAGAAGTTCCGTCAGGATTCAATCGTCCCTTTGCACTTCTCCGTGTCATTCGTCATGTACGCATTCCTGCCGCTCTCGGAATCTCCGTTCAACAGCGATCGCTACGTAGTTGACAAACAAAAAGGTGCGTACGGAGCAGTGATCTCTGTTCCCGCATACTGAGATGTTCTTTCCGCTCGTCAAGCACCGCCGTTTCTCGTACCATGGATTATTCTAGCCCAAATCTTCTGATTGATGCGAATTCTTCTCGCCTCACGCTAGCGAGGTCCACCTCCGAGCTCGGCATGGACGATTGCTTCGAATCTTGACATGTTCGACCCCCCTCAAAGACGTCTTTGAGTCGGACTCGAAATGGCCCTGACACTTTGTTTCAATCTTCCATTCGGCCCCTCTTGTCGCCATCCGGAACCCGCGATAGTCCAGGAGATTATTATAGTTGTGGTTCCCCAGAAGCTCGCTGAAGCGAAAGCCTAATAAAATGCGCGCACACGAGCCCGCATCGCTGCATGACATCAGTTTCGAGCGTGACTGAGCGCCGCGAGGACGATACAAACGCGAATAGAGGGGCGGCGGAAATTGGATTGGAAATACGGGACCCTTGAGTCTGCATTCGTTCGTGCGGGCGGTCAGGACCGTCATCCCATCCAATCTCAGAGCCTCGCTCCTCGGTACCGTCCGCCGGAGATTACAGCCCGGCTGGCTTCTTCTATGTTATGTTGTCGCCAGCAGTCGGCGAGCTGATCCCGTCCCCACCGCACACCGCGTGCCCAATAGCCTGCCTGAGCAGGACGCGCCACACAGCACGTTCGAAACGCGTCGCGGGTGTGTCTCTTTCGTGGCGTCGGCGCCTTGATTGGATGTCGACGTACGTACGGCATTCTCTTGGACCCTCCTCCGCTGGCCGCCGTACTGATGCTCGGATATTCATTTGCGCCATGTCGAAATCCCCTCCTATCTATCTAGAGTTGATATGAATGACCTCATACACAATGATGGGCTGCCATCAACATCCCCCGTTTCAGCCACTCCCAAAGAGAGTTAGACTCGGAACCCGCGATCCATCCGAGTCCGTACGTCTCGGCACGGCGCTCCCACGAACATGTTCACTGGCACGGCCTTGCAATCCCGTGTACCCAGCGAGCAAATCGCTATTGGTAACATGCTATTGTGGCATCCCCGTACGTCAACAGAATGCGCGGCTTTGCGTCACATGACCATTTTGTGTTCCTCTAACGATGGACGGCATGCACATCTTCACCCGCCGCCATCTAGGTGCTTATCACCCCTGTTTCAGTCTCGTTCGTTTTATCCGCAATTCAGTGTGTTTGCTCTGGGGATCGTCATGTCATGCCCAATGACACGCAGAGTTTGATGTTTGAAGTGTGCACGTCGCCGATAGGCTAACCCAAGTTCGAGTTTGTACGACTGGAGTCAAGCGCAGAAGTGGCCTGGAACTTGTGGAAGCTTGCCAGTGCACCATTCATGGTCTCGCTTACGTTTTTTTAGACTCGTGCTGGCCATCATACCACGTTCATCATGTTCGTGTTCAAAATCCGACCATACCCGCTCAGTTGCGGTACCTACGCAACTGCCAAAAGAAAGAACGAGGATAGGGAAAGAAAAAAAGCCGGATCATCATCTACATGATGACACAGTTCTTGTTCTTCTTCGAACCTCGGCCCTTTGTGGCGTTCTCCCTCCTCCGCCGTTCCTCCTCTTCGGTGGCGCGTCGTCGTGCAAGGGCTTGCTGACGTCTCATGTACATCTCTCTCGCACGTTCATCTTCCTCGGCTTGGATCTGTTTCGCGAGGGCGTGACTGATTTCCGAAATCAGTCTTATCAGATATGCATCGAAGACAGCACTCACTCGGCGGGATCCTCGATCCCGCGCAAGCCCGCTTCTATCTCATACAATCTCAGGGCTTCTTCGGCTGTCTGGCCGGCCACGTCCCCACCGATGGGCACGGCGCGACGGAAATCGGAATCGACAAACCAGGAGGAGCCACCGTCGACGTCCTCGAGGCGTTCCCAGACGATGCTTGGCTCGTGGAGGAAGGCATGGTCCGTGGCGAGTGCGTAGAGGGCCGAGTCTTGCTCTGCGGGGTGTGATTGAGTCGGGTTGGCACTGAGAGGCTGGGGATTGGAATTGGAGTCAGTGCTGGGATTGGGGTTGGAGTCGGAATCGGCGCTGGGTTGTGTGCCTGGACTACCGCCGGGAGACTTGTACACGACAGAGAGGTGGGCGTTGCGAAAGAGTGCGACGAGCGACCCAGGTTTGAGCGTCGACGCGAGCTGGAACAAGCCGTGGTATGTCAGTTGGGACTTGGTCGCGTCCAAAAACTGCTGTGCGACGATCGCTGTCGGGGTCAGTATCAGCGTGGCAATCACATATGTGTGCGGGGGCGACAGACCCTGCTCGATCTTGCGTCGGTTTTCATCCGAGTATTGGCTCGGATTTTGGCGAGCAAGCAAGGTGCCCATGCCAGCGCCCGAACTCGGTCCCGGGACCGCGCCACTGCTCGGACCAGCCTTCGGCGCCTCTGCCCATTTCTCGTGTCCGCCCTCTGCCTCGCCATTTGCGCTAAGCAACCTGCCTTTGGTAATATAGTCGGCGTCCGCGATCAACGTCACCGCGGTGTCGTAATCCCGAATCTGAGCCATGACCGCGGCTTCTGGGCTGTCTGGATGGACGACCCAGCCGTGTACGAGCTGGATGCCTGCTTGGGCAAAGAGGGCAAGTTCGCCGGAGTCTGAAGCGGGCGAGAAGGCAGTGACGCTCGTGAACTGGGGATTGAGATCGAGTCCCTCTGGTTACGCGCGAGAAACGGGCGAGGAAAATAGGCGCGTGAACGAGTGAGCGGAGGGCACGAACGAAGGAGAGAGGAGAGGGAGGGAGAGAGGCGACTGACTCGTTGTGCTGGGCATGATGGACAAGGCGGCGGAGATATCCATGTCAGGGCAGTTGATGAGGAGGTACTCGCCGACGAGCTGGGAGAGAAATTCGTAGGAGACGACCTGGCGGTCGGGCGGGAGGATCTGAATCTGACCGCGCAGGATGAGGATGTTGCCTTGACATGTTTAATGTATGCGAGGAGGGGAGTGGGGAGACTCACATATGGCGATGAAGGAGCATGGGCTGGAGGACAGGATGAGTCGGTGAAATATAATGTACGATGGACGTACCCGTTGAAGTTTTGAGTGATGATCTTGACGTGTCTTTTGGGGTCGCCGAAGAGGACGTCTTTGAGATACCAGACGTCGGGTTGAGAGGAAGTCATCGAGGATGCGGTGAAGGCGTTATGTCACACGGCGGTGGGGACCACGTGTGTTCCTTGTACTTTCCCATTCGGAGACTTTTTGGTAGACGTGGTATCTACAGGCACCGCATTTGAGATGAACAGGCACGATGTCCTTCCGATCAAATGCGAGCACAGACTTGATGTGAAACACGTTGGAGGGAAAAAAAATCGCACTGTTCGAGTAAACCACCAGCAAAGTACAGAAACCAGATAGACGAAACACAGATGCCGGAATAGAATCATACGGACTACGATATAGAGATGAGATGTATACAGAAAGGGACGGAGTGAGCGTGTAGAGTTGGTCGTGGTTAAGAAATTAGAGAAGAAAGAAAATGGGTTTAAACATCCATCCGTCCATCGTCAAGGAATACGTTGAATATGACGTCCAACACCACCGCATAAACCAGCTTGAATTTTTCTTGAAGACCGTCCGACGAACTGCGAGAGATGCGGTTAGCCGGGTATACGTATGGCAGGACGGGGAAGAGGTGAACCTATTGCTCAATAGTCGTGACCACCACCGGGGCTACCACTTCCCCTTTCTGAGAGAGCCTGGAGTAAATAGCAGTTGAGCGAATGAAGGGACATAGATTCGGAGATGAGGTACTACCTCGCGTTTCAGTTCCGGAATGGCGACGGCAAAGACACAAGAGGCTGCTGAGAGCAAGAACAAGACTGCGAGAGAGAGACGCATGGCGGATAGATAGTATGCGGTGGACGATGGGATGGATCAAGTCGTGAGACGGAGCGATGAGCGGTTGCAATTCGGTTCGGTGGGTGCTCGATGATGGGAAAGAACCGTTTGACGTTTTACTTATGTAGGGGGAGGGGGCCCTGGAAATGCCCTGACAAGATGCCAAACGGGTTTAGCGCGCCCCTTCCTGCCAGGGGGGTATTTCGTCATGATGCCTAGTGTCTGTGTGAAATAAGCGAAGATGCGAAGCAGTGATGTTTGACCGCATGATCCATGAGCCCGGTGAGCGCGTCGACAACTTGAAGTAACGCAGGATCCGATGACCCGATTGGACCCAAGGTGATGAGAACGGAGCCAGTGGCACGACTGTTCCTGAAATAGTGACAGCGCCCTGAATTTGCGTGCCTGCACACGAGTGTCTTGCACAGCGGCTGACTGCGGACGAGTGCACAAGCGAGCGTGCGCACGTCGGACATGGTGCACGTCGGACGGACGGGATCGGTTCGCGGAAGGTCACGTGTGTGGTCCGTGCACGATGGCCGGTTTGTTGACTGTCGCGTCTATTTTTAGGTATAATTATTTTATAATTATTTTTGTGTGTGTGAGATGGGATAATTTGTGAGTCCGATCAGCCCTCCTCCATCCGACACGACACACTCAATTAGTATGGCTGCAGCGGCTGTATCGCTCGCCTGTCCACTCCGCCGTTCGACGAGACTTGCCCACGCCCACTCTCACAGAAGAATTATAAAATATTCAAAACAACATCTCCACCACGAACAAGACATCGAACACGACTCCTCGTCCTCCGACCCCGAAAACGAACTCACCCCCCGCGCCCTCCGTGCTCTCAAACGGCAGCGTCTCTCCCTCGACCCAGATGGCATCCTCTCAAAGAAGCGCAGAAAGTTCCCCTCCCAGGTCCGTATTCCCATCCCCACCAATCCGTTCGCTGACTCACCCCCGCCTTGAAGCGCCCTCTCTCCAAACCCTTGACGCTCACCCGCTCTCAGCCATCCGACGGTCAACCTCACCCGCGAAATACATCTGACTCATCCCACAGCCCGCGCAGTACCGCCCATGCATCGCCCGCATCGATACCAGAGCCGATCACCCACCCGGCCAACGAGAATCGTCCCCGCAGCGACCATCCTCCCTCGGTGCCCTCCAAACCGGAGCTCTCAATACCTCTCCCCCCGATGTCCCCATCGTCCTCCGATTCAGAGCCACTTACCCCACTCACCCCACTCACCCCGTCCCCCGAATCCTCTCCTTCCCTCCCGGGCCACGACCGACAATCCCTCCCTCCCCAAGACCCCCTTTCTCCTCCTGTGCTGTTAGACCCTCTACCCATGCCAGATCCCGCTCCAAATCAACACCAACCGTCCACAGAGTCTTACACCCCACCTCCACTAGACCCTGCCCTCGATACCCTAATCCCCTTCGACGCCCTCCACCCCCACTTTGACCCAGAGCTATCCGTCCCAATACACCCACCTCCACCACCCCATTTACAAGCTTTAGAGCTACAAGGCCAATTCCACTCATTTCCACAACACCAACTTTATGTACCTCCAAATCCTGTCTTTGTCCGTGATCGCGAGATCAATATATGGAAACTAGCTTGTCAAGAGCGCGTAGATTGTTTGTGCGTACACCATCAGCTTCCTTGTAAATGCACTCGCCTCGTTGCTATCCCTTTTTGATCCGCTTGCTTGATCATGTCAAATGCTAACCCGATTTTCCCCAAATACTTTTCCAGGTTACGTCGCTACGGTGTCGATTATATCAAGGCACTCGTCGAATCACAGGCACGCTCCGTTCCGCGATCGTCCTTCTCTTCCGGAACCTCCAACACACCCCCATCACAGACCAAATTTCGACTGTATACCCCCGCCAGTTATACCTACTCGTTGTCGTCATGGAGTTCGACTTCCGGAGCACTCAAGGCATTCCCCATCGACGTACAGGGCGACGACGCCGATCCCAGCTGGCCCATGGATGATGCCGATTGGGTGGATGCCGATGTTGATATGGAAGATGAGGATGAAGACGACTACGAGGACGAAGACGATGCCGCGGATGCCGACGCAGAGCGGGATGGTGAGGCAACGCTAGATGCCGTGCAGGGGCTCGTCATTACAGATACGCCTGCACTCAAGCCGGACACGCAACCAACGGCTGCGATGGACGTGGATGGCACGAGTTCCGATGGTCGACTCCCAACAAAGCCCATAGTGAACCCGGAAGCGTCCCTCTTGCCACGTTTAGCACCCGATCCACCGCTACGCCCTTCGACGCCGGTCCCTCACGCATTCCCTCCACCTCCCCCACTGACACAGCCCACGCTTCCGCCTCTGTCGTCCATGCATGTACCTCTGCTATCCGAGCCCCCACGTGCTTTTATGGGTCGTGGGACCCCACCCGACCGCCGGCGACTGATCGAATGGAGCGGATCTGGACGTTTTGCGACCAACGGTATTGGCCCCCCGCTCTACCTCTCGCCCGTTCCCCAACGTCATCCCAGCCCAGACGTGGGTATTGTCACCATGTCCGTCGACTCACCCCAACCGCCACATACACATGGCGAATGGACCTCGTTTTTGTACTCGATGCTCGAAGGGGACGGCGTCGGCGTCGGTGTCGGCATAGGCACGAACGTTGGCGGTGCTGCACATCCATCTGAGCCCTCATGGTACGAGCTGGGATTAGCATCTGTATCTCCCATCGTCCCAGAGTCCGCCCTCGAGCTCCCTGCCACACACACGCCCACGCGGACGCCGACAACGCCTGTGGAGCAGCCAGTCGACGAAGGGAGCAATAGTTCGAGCACGTTGAGGTTCGCACTGGGATAAAGTGAACACATGGATCTCTCTGGGTATTTATAGAGTTATTATGTCGTGGATCATTGGATCGCCACCACCGCATCGTCTTGTGGTTTCCTTCGGCCCCCCTTCATCCCCAGTGCTCTACACCTACTCGTGTCGTCGCCGGTTCGTCGTCCTCGTGTTCTCCTGGTGAGCTCTTTGTTAGGATATCTCATGTACACACCACATCTCGCTGTTTACATTGTCACCCATGTTGTTGGAATTTATAATCATCCCGCATGTTTTGCGTTTCGGTACTACTTGTGCGCCCCCACGCGCTGCCTACATGTAGTCGTGTAGCGATAGGATTTTCATTTTCCCTTGTTTGGTTATCCGATCGTGATTTCATCTCCGTGCGATTACGACCTTGACTTTTTCTAGTTGGAACGACGCCACCGTAGTTCGACAGAAGACAGCCGCCGGAGGGATTCCTTTTGTTCTCTCTCTCTTCTCCCGCCTCCTCTCACGTCATTGGATGTTGTACTATGCTTTCAGAGGAACCGCCGCTTCCTTGTACACATCGTATTATGTATAGCCCGCATGCAATAACATACACATCACGCCCCGATGTGAACAAAGACGATCCGCTGATCGAGCGAAACAAGGTCCTTGTCGACCGCCTTGGCCGCCCTATTCAGCGCACGCGCGGCCCGCGTGCAGTCCCACACGTCGTCTCCCGACGTGCCTGCCGGACCATCGGGCGCGGCAAACATGGCCTCGTAAAATGCCCTCACCATGTACCGCACCATGCTGTCGTCCACGGCCCACATCGTCCCCACGACGCTGCGGAACCCCCCGAACTGCATCGCCGCCGCGAGATGCACCATCTCGTCCGGTGCCTCGCGATCGGCGTTGGCAGCCGTATGGCACGCCGAGAGGAACGCCAGCGCCCCCAGCGACGGCCCGTGTAGGTCGGCGTGGGTGTTGGTGTCGGTGGACGCGCCTGAGGGGCCGCGCGCACGGAGGATGTCGAGGACGGTCAAGGCGCGGTCGCGCAGTGCAAAGGAAGCGTCGAACGGGCGGTGGGGGTTGGGATAGCCGTGGCACGCGATGTGTGCCCAGCTGTGCGCCGCGAGCGCCTCCAGCGCGGCGTCCGCCGTGCTCGCGTCCCCGTCGAGCTTGGAAAACGTGTACGTGCGCGGCGAGGGCAAGAGGGATGCGACGAGCGCGAGCTCGGCGGAGACGGAGGAGAGGACGGGGCCGGTTGCGAAGGCGGGGTTGGCTTGGCCGATGGCGACGAAGGCGGGTGGGGTGGATGTGTACTGCTGACGCGCGCGAATGAGCGCCGCCAATGTCGGCGTGTACGACGAGATGTAGATGTTGGGCAGGTTGGGCGCGCCCCGGCGGTACGGCCCCGCCGCGTGCAGCGGGAGCGTTGTCAGCTTCGAGGTTGGACACCACCAGATGCGTGCACCGCGTGGTATTAGCGGGGTGAGTTCATCGACGATCGGGCGGACGATGGTGTCCCAGAGAGTGCGCAGGACCAGCGCGACCTCTCGTTCGCGTATCTTTTCCTGGCCGACATGCGTCGTCGTCCGTAGCACGTGATGAAATTGCTCTGAGAGCGTCGTTATCTTCTCTAGGGACGTATCAGGGAGAGGAACGAGTCGTGGTAGGGCGTCGTGGAGCACGATGACGGCGTCGCACCGCTGAGGGCTAGCGTTGACGAGGATCACAGGACCGCCGACAGCAGCGCGCTGTACACTCTCAAACGACGGTCGGCCCAAAAACGACTGAAGCCCTTCCAGCTGGCGGATGCGCGCGATGATGTCCGCCATCTCTTGAGAAAGTTGTCGGTATCGGCGCGCCGCTGCTTCTGCCATCAACCGGGGTGCCGTCGGGGTGAGGTGCGACTCGTCTTGCGTGACAGCACTCCATGCGAGCTGGGCGCTCGCCCGTTCAAAGGCGGATGCCAACTCACGTCCTGTGTCGCCAGCGGACCGCAGCCCGTCCAAGGGCGTACGGTTCTGCGAGAGCTGCGACCACAACAGTCCACGCCCTTGCTCTGAGAGTTCAACGGCTAGCGTCAACTCGTCCCGTGCAATTGCACACGACGTGGCGCGCGTGGCCAACGTGCCCGTGTATTGAACCCATTTTTTGTGCAAGAGGGCAGCGTGTCTGTTCTTGATGGGCGCACCGGTGGCGAGGAGGTGCTGGTTGAGTAAGCTGAGGCAAGTTTGATATGCGCGCAATGCGGAAGAGTGATGCAACTTCTCAGCATAGTCCACCCACTCGAGTGCAATTGTGACACTCATGGAACTGTGCTCGTAAGTGTAGCGCGCCGCCTTTTCGTAACATTGGAAGCCCTCCTCCATCCAAGGGGACGGTTGCTGCTCTAAAGACGGATACAAACGCAGGCACAGCTTCGCAGCGCAATGGAAAAACGCGTGGGACGTCGGGCTGTCTTGCGGTAGACTCCCAATCATGCCTTTGAGAATATCAATTGTCCTTGTAATGTCCTCGCCGCTATCCAAGAGGAAAGCCCGCTCAGTTAGTGCCTGGGCGAGAAGGAGGCATGTATGAGGTTGTTCGTAGTGCGACGGTGGGAATAGCTGGAGAGCTTCTTTGAGGAGTGCGATGGCAGCATTGAGGTGTTGAAGTTGATCGCGGCGATGTCCAAGCCCGATCAGCGCACTGCCATAGTTGCGACACAGGATGCCTCGAGCGCGGTGCTTGGGCGGCGTTTGTTTTACAGCAGAGTCAAAGAGCTCGATAGCCCGCTCCAGGTCCTCTAGACTCTCGTCTTCTGAGTAACGGGCCAACAGGAGGGTGGCGAGCGTGAACGACAAAAGGAATTCTTCCTTGCCTGGAGGGAGCGCTAACACAAGACGCACACGCTCGATCGCTGTGTCCAAATCAGCCCTGCTCTTCTGGGTTTGGAACCGCGCGAAGAGCGCAATGCCTAGATTGACCGAGCAGGCCTTGTATTCAGCATGTCTGAGGGTGGGGGACAAAATTTCCTCCACTTCGGCCAGGACTACGATCGCTTCATCCAACGCATCGACATCGTGTTGATACTCGAAGCGCTGGCGGAGCGCATTCCCGAGTCGCATCCCAACTTGGGCGTAAAGGGATCTACCGCGGTTGCAGTTACGATGAGCGGTGCGATAAAGCGCGATGGATTCGTCCAAATCCTCCCCCGAGTCGCCAACGAGCATAAAACGTGCTTCAAGGGCGATGCCGAGCTGCATGAGGGCATGTACGTGCTCTTTGTGCCCCTCTGGAATGGTAGGGATAACTTCGCGGAACCCAGCTATGCAGGTATCGTTGTCTTTCTCCTCTCCTCCGAGCTGAAATTTCTGAAGAAACGCCGTAGCCCGGTTTATTTTTAAAGAGATAACGATTGGTGCTGCTGGTGGAGTGGAAACCAAGGCACGATCGCAGAGATCAACGATAGTTTGACATTCCTCGGAATTCCCCAGCCTATCGAAACAATTCAATAAGGTTGAGGTTAAGGATGCCATAGTCGACGAATAGTTCGGTTTTCTAGGAGACAAAATGGCCAATGCGTCCTTGCACATTGAGACTGCGAGCCCGAGATCCTGCATGTCATCCCTTGCGGCGGACCGCAAAGCAAGTGCGAGGCTATGCGCGGAAAGTACGACCGGGTACTGGGGAGATCCAGATGTACATAACTGAATCACGGAAGCAAGCTTCTCGAGGGCGACATCTAGGTCAGTAACGTTGCCCGTTGCCTCAAAGTGGGTGATATGGGCTATACCGAGGTTGAGAAGAGTGGTATGCCGACCGCGGTATTCCGGAGAAACGATGTCGGAAGAGGTGGTCAAAAAACGGATTGCTTGATCGAGGTCGTCGACGTTGCCGGATAACGAGTAACGTGCCAGGAACGCCGCACTATAGTTATCGAGGAGTCTCGAATGATCCAGGTCAGGTAGCCTGGAGTGTCCCATCGCCATTTGATAAAAACCAATCGCCGTCTCCAGCCTCTCAACTTTTCCATCCAAATGGAAAAGGTGACAGTAAACGATGCCGAGGCCGGTGAGATAGAGTAGATAACCCTCCTCGTCTGGAGAACGCAGGCGCAACGCAGCGTCGTACTGACTAGCAGCATTCTCTAGATCCTGCGGGTTCCCGCCAAATTCGTACCTGAGAAGCATTGCAGCCGCCAGGTTCCCCAGAGCAGAATGTCTCAACGGATGACCGGGAGGGCGGAGATGAAGACAGGACTGAACATGCGTAATTGCAGCATCGAGATCACAGTTGTCTCCCAGATGTAAAGACCTTTCCTTCAGCGCAGTTGCGAGGTTGTTCAGGAGTGAGTCTCGCTGGGGACTTTGAGGAGAGGATGACAGGGCAGCAGAGGTGATTTCAACGATCCGGTTGAGGTCCTTCATATCGCCACGTGACCAATATCGATTGAGAAGACCACTAGCAAGGTTCACCACAAACGAGGGATATAAGGGCTGATTAGGTGTGCATGATTCCACCGCCGCATCTAGATAGCTGACGCCTTGCGTCAGGTCATTTGTGTCGCATAGAAGCTTGAATCGTTTAACGAATGCCATTCCGATCAGGCATAGAGCTGCGGAATGAAAATAATGGCCGGGTGCCAAGTCGAGAACTTGCTTCGTCTGGGAGATGGCCTCCTCAAAGCCATTCGGGTTTCTTGACCGCACGGAATGAGCTATGAGCTTGTTTATGAATATGTTGAACGCGTTGAAGTACGCTCCATCGTTTGGATTCAGTGACGCTAGCCTTTGCCTTGCGATTTCGACCTCATCTGCCAGTGGCTCTGGCTGAATCGACGTCATGTTGGCTGCAACTGGACTTTGAGGGCTGTTAGTGAATCACTTCATGCTCATCCAAAAGACAAGGTGCACCTATTTCGCTGTTGGTCGGGTTACCACCGGGCTACTTGTGTCCAACTTGAAGTTGATATCGATACGATTGGCTCCCAACGTGGGAAATCAAGGAAGCCAGATGTTCTCTGGCAACGCTGATAAAGTTATTACAGGTCGAAGTCAAGTTGAGGAGAAGATAGGGTTCCGGTGACTGTATGGGGTTCGTTTACAGATCCAAATCACAGTGAGAAATTGTAGAGCGTACAGAACTTTACTAAGGAAGTAATAAGGCGTTGACATCCGACTCGGAGTGGCCCCGATCAGGACTCAAGTACTCAGGGCCAGGAACATTTACGCACGACTCTTTGAACTCTCAGCCTGGCCCACGTCTTAAAGCGTATGAAAAGTCAAGTACACCTAAGCCCCAGAACTCCATGATATTGCGTTCTTCAGACTGATACCGTATGCGACGATGCCGCATCGAAGAAGACGGCCAAGTGACACAAGGTCAACTACGAGTGTCTCTATTGTCATCGCAGCCATGTACCTGCGGTGGCGGCCAGCATTGCCATTGCTGGCGCTGGTGTGTGCCAGTGAGATCCTTGGCATCGGCGGTCCTACATGACTTCCTTACCCCACAGCATCATTGGCAAGCGCGATATCGGTCATCCAAGTATGCCACGACAAGCAGCATCCGCCCAAGAAAAAGCACTGGCACCACGCGACGCGACGGTCCTCGAGTTGCGCAGAATCTGCGCGGATCGTGCCCCGTACGTGACTCAATTGTGACGCATGATTGACTGTACGGAAATGTCGCTCTACCACAGCTCTCGAGGTTACCGTGGACGACCGTGCCGCAGAACACATTTCTTTATCAGCCGGGGGCTCTGAGAAACGAGTTTTTCGTCCCCAGGTGCGTCGACCTGCCATCAACCAGGTCCAACATTTTTCTAGCGACGACGGTTCCCCTTTTAGTTCGCCTCAGACCGTCACGCCGCCCTCATGTCGGCCTCGTCCTACACCGGGCCAGCCAACAACGTTGGCCGTGTCATCACATGATCACCCGTTCTTCCCGTCGGTCGGTAAAAGGGAGAAATTCCTTTTGATGACAGCTGATTAAGAGTCGGAGCAGCAAATTCTGCAATCATTGTCGGTTCTTCAACCCGACTTTAGAGTGCGTTGGATTAGACCATGTCGAACATCACTAGCCTTACCCGTCTCTATCCCGCAGAGTCTTCAAGACATCACCGGTGAATAACATGGTCTCTTTCTCTAATCATTTTGTCTTGAAACACCATTTGATCTTTATCGAGGGGAGGGCTTCCGAGCGCCTGTTGCTCAATTACCACCGTGTGTTCTCTGCCATGGGTGTTCCCGCGCATCATTGCCGCCGAACGGGCGAGATAAAGGGAGACCACGGATTCAGCGGGTTAGTCTGCATCGGTGGGTACGCGATGTGCATCATGAGTCTTTCGTCGGCGCATCCCTGTTTCTCAACTTTGATCTCGAAGAATCTCCCACACATGACAAACTGAAGATGTTTTGCAAGATTATCAAAGACGAGGGGCTGCACTGGGCTTGGAGTGATACATGCTGTATCAATAAAGTGGATCACTTCATACTCCAAGGAGCCCTTGTTTCCATGTTCAAGTGGTACCAGGGTTCAACTGTGACGATCGTCTTTCTCCTTGACGTTCCCTCTCCATCACGGCGCGGCGACCTGATGCGGAGTATCTGGAACACTGGGGCATGGACATTTCAGGAATATCATCGAATGTGGTCCGGTTCTACACCAAGGGTTGGAAGTTGTACACGAACATCGACATTCCCGATCACAGGGGGTCACCCGAGATCATCTCTGAGATGGACTCGGAGGAGGCAACCGGCGTCTCATCACAAGCTTTGAAGGGACTGCAACCCGGATTGGACGATATTCAGGAGAAGTTTTGTCTAGCTTCGGTGCGACAGACGACCCTTGTCGAGGACGCGGCATATTCCTTGCTCGGAATATTCTCGACGTCCCTGCCCATAGTGTACGGGGAGGGGGACCAAGCCCCCGGGCGCCTATTGGCAGCTACTCGTGAGTTCTGGAGACACGAGTATCGTTGCATGGACAGGGAAATCCGGGGGCTTCAATAACGGCCTCCCTACTAGCTTCACGGTTTTTAAGCCACTGCTACCCCCACACATCCCGCCAACCATCGCAAACGGTGAGATGGTGAAGTTCACAACCACACTTCGTGCCTCTTCACTTAATCCCGCACCGCTCATGAAATTGCACGATCAACTTCATGACCTCCCTCTGCCGTTGTTCGTGGGTCATCGATTGAAGCTTCCGTGCGTAATATTTAAACTTGGACCCATAACAGTTGTTCGGAGTGCAAGAGGGCGGGTGCTTCGTGCTCAGACAGATGCGCTTGGGATCGTAGAGATTGGGACTGAAGAAGATCTCTCTCAATTCAGTCCTCTGTATCTCGTTCATCCATGGATCGACTTTCTCCTCGACCGACAGCCGGTCGGGAGCATCATTGCGATGATACCACAGGAAAATGCGGACGATCAATCTTCTTTGCCCGCTGGTCCTTACAGCACCCCCCTTACAGCACCGAAAAAAGGAACGGCTCTCGCATTCTCATCCCACTTCGCCTCGGCGTTTGGTGGATTGGCTGTCACACGCATAAAGGATGCCGCATCTCTCCTCCCGCCTTCGACTGTATCGCCGGAAGACCGACGGACGCGAGCACTCCAGGTCCTTGCCCGACTGAAACAAGAATTTGGTGCGCTGTTGCTCGCACGGAACCCTGGCAAGGTTGCAGCGTACAAGCGAGTTGCGACAGAGACGTTGATCACGGTCAAGTTGGAGGAGATCACGCCGGTAGTACTGAGCAAGCTAATATCCAGTGTACGAGTGCTGGATGTGCTGTGAGTGGTCTGGGCTCAGGCGGTCACTTCTCACGTCGTATTGGTCTACTTACCACGCCTTTGGAGTACTTTACCAATCTTTTCGAGTGTGTGATGTGTACATGGTAGAGGAATGTAGTACGGTACTCCATCTAATTGCTATCGCACCTGGAAAAGTACGTCTACGTCACGACTACCTGTGCATGTCTCCGTAATCTATCGAGACCTCTCCGAAACGCCCTCACTCCTTGTTCGTCGAGTTCACCCTCACGCAGGACACAGTCCCGGATCTCGACGCACACCTGCCCTGCATGCCCTCCCGCGCCGAGCCACTTGCAAAACCCCCTCACCCACCCCCACCAGCGCGTCATTTCCGGTTCCTTCAACACCAACTTCCTCACCGTCTGCCACGCACCATCTGCCAACACGCCCTCTATCTCCGATCCTGGTGATCCACGGCGACTCGTACCCGCAAGGCGAGCAGGGGAACCAGGATCAGGACACACAACCCCCCGAAGCGTCGCTGCGAACTTGGCGACATCTGTCCCACCGAGAACGACCTCTTCCACGTTCGGAAACGCCTTCATCAGTGATCTCGTGGGCATCTGCCACGGGGCAGCGCTGTCGTGCAAGTGGAGCACTTGCACGCTTGCAAATCTGGGCTGTCCCTCTCCATCGAAGAGATGAGCCGCAGCACGGTTCTCGTAGGGTAGCTCGACGGTCAGATCGTCGTGCCAAGGAATCTCGAGGTGTTTGAGGTTAGGCGTCGTGAGCTCGCTCAGGAGCTCGCAATGGTATCGGACGCCAGGATCGCGACGGTGGATGATGAGCGTCTCGAGGAAGGGAAGCGTCACAGCCAGCGGACGTGTCGGGAAATCCTCGTCTGGTTCGACGACGGGTCCATACAAGGCAAGGGTGATCAGATTGGGTGTCGTCCTCAACAGCGCGCATAACGCGGGGAATTCGATAAGATAAGGTGGGAGAAAGAAACCCCGCGTTGAACATTCCCGGGTCCGTAACGTGAGGGAAGTGAGATTTTGGACGTTGAACGGCCAACCGTCTCTCATTCGAAAAGTTTCGATCGGAAAATGGTCCACATCGAGGTGGGCCAATGAAGGTGCTCCACCACCTAGGAAAGGGAGCAGATAGAGGTCGCGGAGTTGATAAAAATGGGTGTAGGTCGTGTGGTTTGCCTTGACAGACACATTTTTTAAGCGAGGTAAATGAGAGTTTAAGAAACCCTTGATGACCGTGCAAATGGCCATGTCCGATACATCCCATAGGAAGAGGTTCCGCAGGCGATGTGCGTAGTGGTGCAACGTGCCGGCGATCGATCGAAGGGATGCTTCATGGACACTGACTTCGTGGGGGTATCTAGGGAAAGGCCAATGACAGAAGCTGGCGTCGATCTCAAAGTTCCCAGACCTCTCGAGATAGGTCTGTAAGTGATCAACTGGCGTCGCGGATGTCACAAAGACATGGGTCCACAACTCAGGCGTGCGAAGCACGATGGCGCGCCAGCTTCTACATACACCAGCCACTGTGACTGAAGCGGGGAGCGCATGAGGCGAATGCGGGATTTCGTTGAGCCCGTATTGGAATATTTGAATTAGAATTTCGTTTGGAAGCAACGAGATTGGCGAGAGCTGGATCTGGATGGGTCCCGCGCGCTTTTCTGGTATCAAGGGTATTTGGACGACGGCGAAACAAGCTTCAAACTGTTGCTCAACATCGTGCAGCTCTATTTCGGCTGCCTTGTCAAGAACAACTAAGGGCAGGTAAGAGCTATACTGGTGAGCCATCTGCAAGGCAGTTTGAATTCAGCGTACACTGCAGACGTTAGTAGGCTCACCTAGGATTCGGGGAGACACTGGGAATGCGTCTGGGTGGAAAGGGAGGGGTGAAACGTGAGTCACGGCGTGACCGCTCAGTTTTGTATACCGGATGTGATCGTAAGGGTGAACGTAATGCGCCCCTCATCTTCCGCAAGGCAACTTGGCCCTGAGGTTTCGACGCCAGTAGGAGGCACTAAAGTGACCGGTGAGATTCGTACTTACTTCATGATTGGAACGCCACCTCACCTGTAAAGCGGTTAGGATCATTCAGGTTTTGGGGTCATTATGTATGCCATCCATGGCTGCGATTGAGGTGGTGTAATGATACAATGTTGGTGCCCTCAAACTCCAAAAGCGAACCTATCCGAGTCAGCAACAGGATTTAGCCGAGAAACTCGGAACGGCGATTCCTGGAAAGACCGCTAATGCTTGAAGCAACGCACTGACCTGATCGAGTAACTGTCCGTGACACTGACACTTCTGTCTATAGTCAAACAGTTTCAGCCGCCGTGAGGTCTTGCCACGTGACCAAGCGACTTGAACTTGGAGGGACTGGATCTGCATTGCAAAGTCCCTCAGGTACAGCACTTGGCAATTCTCAGTTCTTTCGAGTCGCGCATGACTTTGAAAAATAGTCAGCCAGCCGGATCACTGTCGATGTAGGATGTGGTAAGCTCACCAGCATGCACTGACACTGGCAGAAACAAGCCATAAGCCTCAACTGTCTCAAGCCAGTAAAGGGTGAAGGTGAAGTCGAATCTCCAGGCTATAACACACTGGCAGTTCCTTCAAGAACCAAGGCCCATGATGAATAGGATCATCCAGTACTTACCTGTGGCTACATCGTGATGCAGTGGAGTAAAGTTCAAGGCATTTCAAAAGTTGTCATTGCATGTCAGCAGAGTATAAGTACGCAAACATGAAATCGTGATAATTATGTGATCATAAACAGGTCGTGAAAAGCCATCAAGAGTCGTCGGACATGGCATGATATGGGTCCAAGACACTGCAAAGACACGTAGTGGGAAAGATTGGGCTGCATACCGAGAAATAACGGCTTAGATACAGCAAATAAGGTTTGACATCGCAGGAATCCTTACTCGAGAATGCGGAGGCACGAAGATAATAGGTATCAGATTCGAAAGCGGGAGTATTGATGAAAGCACAGGTCCGTTACCACGTCTCGAGGGGATGAAAATTGTCTCCACTTACCCATTACGGTCGGCGGATCCATCTCCCCAACCCCATTCTCCGAAGTACCGCTGCGCAGATGGCGAACGAGACCAAAATAATACTGCACGACACGCGTGCCAGTGGCGAACCACCAGTCATCTTTGCAGGAGAACGGTGTCTGTTGTTCACCCCGGGATGAGAGCCAGTCCGAGTCCGAGGTTCATCGCGACCGTTAAGTGTGTCTACCACATCCGAGTGCCCCGGACATAACCATCCGATTGCTTTCGCAACGAGCGCACGCGTAATATCGGCCAGAGACATGCCTTCAAGCACATCCTTGTTGCCGGTAGTAGGTATTTCATCCCACCGTGCGTCCGCTTTCTCCGTTGCCGCTGGTCCGTTCGTTTCTGGGCGGCGTTGCTTTAATCCGGAGTCAGATGAATGCTGAGCGTCAGATAATTGAGCTCGCGTCGATATCTCCTCCTGTCTGGTGGTATTAGCTTCGACCTCTTCCAGTCGCAGCCTGAACGCTTCAAGCTGGGCTCGCGTTACGGCGATCGACTCTTCAAGTGCTCGTAGAGCGCCGTCCGGAACATTCCGGGGATCCGAGCTTGCTGAGGCACCACCACGAACGATACCGTCCACCGCACTTTCGCGACAATGCTGGATGCCACCCCCTGCGCCCTCCGATGCGTCATCCGGAGGAGAACCGGTGAAAATGGCGGTGACGACTCGCTTTCGAGTATTCGCACTCCTTTTCCTGCTTCCCGTGCTTCGGTGTATCTTCGATGATGTCGATCGGACAGAATCACCCTTGGCTTGTCGGCCGTCCTCTCGTGAACGACAAGATGCGTCTGGTTTTGGTTCTATAGCCAGCTCGGAAGCATTATCTGCGTCCGCACTTAAAGGAACGGGAATCCGTTTCACCGTCTCTCCCAAGCCAAAGTCAGCTTCCCATGCGCGCGCACCTCTCAGCGCAACGCTCGAAGATGACGCCAGTAGCTCCTCGATGCTAGGTTCCTCTTCTTGATCTACAGTATGGGTGTACGGGGGAGGCGGAATTGACAAAGCAGGCTCCTGAGAAACAAGTGCTGGATTTGCCGCCGACGAGTGAAAGTGTGGAGGCTCTTCGTGTAGGACCGACTGTAAGTCGGACGGCGACTCTGGTGAAAGCTTGGAATCCTCGACTGATTCGAACTCCCTGTCGCTTTCAGACTCGGCCTCGCTCCCGCTCGTGCTTGCCCGCTCCCAGGTCTCAACGAGACCCTTGACCTTGCCTCGACGACGAATGTGCATGCGTGCGAGATCCCTGTACCTCTGCGCGGTGGCCTCTGATACTGAGTTGGAGCGCTGCAACGACATGAACGGAGATGATGGCAGGATACTTTCGCATTGACCGATATTGTTATCAAGAAGGAAGTGCAGATCATCAGCGGATGCAGATGCGCCGTGGATATTGTAGAATGAAGTAGAACCACAAGGGGATTGGGAGTGGATGCTGTTCGGGGCTGAGACTCTTTGTGAGTGGTCAATGGAGATTCGCCCACGAAGAACATCAGCACGAAGAGTACGCGAATGTTCAAGAAGCTGAGCACGGTGTGCATCGGAAAGAGGTGCACTATACATGCGTGAGGGCAATCAGTGGGTGAGGCACAACAAGCAGACATGCGACGCACTCAGCAAGATCAGTGTATGTGAGCCGCAGTAACGCACGGCCAGTGAGACCACGTGTCCGGACACATTCAAGAATGTCCACCACGCCGGCACCTTCTTTGTCCCCGTTAACGGGGTTCCCTAACTTGAAAGCCGTCTCGAGATAGGTGACCAACTCGTCCGTGTTCCATTGTTTGGGGTTGAGTGGCAGGCCAGCGTATAGCTCCAGTCTAGAATCCCGATCGAGAGTGAATTTGTGTTGATCGCAACCCGTAATTGGCGCAGTGGCGCTGCTCGGCATCGTTTCCGCCCTCCTTACTCGGTGGGAGAGTTTCGGCTGGTCTGCACGCTTCAGCGACACAGATGGGCCTTCCGGTGAGGCAACGTTAGCTGAAGGAGGGGTTGGCAACGGCGCAGGCATGGCCCGCGCTCCGTTGACATCGCACATTTCACCCTCGATCGACGACAGTGAAGACGAATGGTGGTGCCGCACCCTTGGTATCCGGGAAGGCGGAGGAGGGACATAATGGTGCCTGGTATGATGGGCAGAGTGTGGTGACGGAGTGGAACGAGACAGCAGCGCCGAGGACGTGGTCATGATTGGGTATGGATGAGCATTTGGCTGGACGCGTGGCGGGTATTTCGTGGCGGGTTCTGCTGGCGAGATTGGGCGGGTCGCCATCGCTGCCGGTCAGCAACACCGTCACAGAAAAGGGGGCTGGTTCAGGATGGGAACAAGTGAACACGCTGCATGAGGCTCACCCGTGGGACACCATTGCGCCGTCCTATCGGAACCTAATCGCAGGACTGACTACAACTACCACCAATGAAACGACGACGTACAACCAATGTTCCATTATTTGGCGCACCCACCGAGGATGACGCTTCTCTGTTGCAACCAAGTCATTTTCCTTCTGCGACGGCTCTGTCAACTCGCATCCTTCCTCAAAGGGCTCCCATACCATCGCTATCCTCTCTTGCAGCTCGTTGCTTCGTAACGCACGTCCGAGCACTTTCAGAGGACGAACGGTCATGGACTCGCTCCAAAAATTATCTGAAACGCCTGCCTGATACACTAGTACCAAGATTGTTTTCCATGCTGCGCACTAGCTGCCCAACCCTTTTGTCCCATGGACTGATTGTTTTGGTGAGAATCAACGCACTGTCGTGCCTTGTCCAGTCTGAAACGACTATAGTATTTCCTGCGAGGGCCATCCCTCGTGCTCTCCAGCGATCTACCTGGTGTCCAACGACAAACGATTTCTTCCATCGTGAACAACGGGGCACTCAGAGAACTTCATTTGACTGGTTTTGACAAGCTTGCCGATACGGTTTTTGCATCCATAATGCGCTCTCTTCCCTGTCTCCGTGTTCTCGTCCTCCGGTGCGGTTAATAGTTCCCTCTATATGGCTCTCTGACATGATCACAGCGGTTGTTCCAAGGTTAGCTCGAAGACCGCAGAAGCGGTTGGTAAATCCTGCCCGTCCCTGATCACTCTCAACCTTAATTACACATTCGTCCCACCCTTGGCTCTCCTCGGGCCCTTGACCTCTTGCACCAACTTGGAAGTACTAAAGGTAGCGGGGATACAAAACTGGGTGAGTCCATTTCATACTGATTCCGATCCGATTGCCAATCCTAACATCTCGTTATCGAGACTGATGCCGCTTTTGCGAAACTCCTCACTGGACTCGCCCAAGAACCCGGCGTGACCCTGCCCCACATGAAAAGCTTGAAATTCCGCCAGCTCAGTCTCTCTGAAACATCGATGTATGCTTTTATCTCGCTCTGCCCAAACCTGAGTCGCATAGACGTTTCGTTCACACGTCTCCATCGTCTGTTGTCGCCGGCGCTCACTTCTACGGATGCTCTGGAGAAACTCTCGCTTACGTCGACAGCATTGTCGAGTACAGATGTTGTTTCCCTTGTCAGTACATTGCCCAACCTACGAACGCTCTGCTTGGGTGCACTTGGTAGTGGGCAGGGTTCAACTCCCTCCATCGGGAAGATATCCAGCATGACCATGACGGACGACACGCTCATGTCTCTCACTGGCGCCATGGCAAGCTTTCAACACCTCGAAAAGCTCAGCCTTGTCGGGAATACTAAACTAGGACTTACGTCTCATCGCGATGAACACGGCGCACTCGCCGATGTCATCCGTCGAGTCGGAAGAAAGTGCAAGGCACGTCCACCGTTTGAGTAATTGATTGTACCCACCTGTGACTTTGTATTCCTTGTCTGCTAGCACCTCAATCTGTCAGGGATACCGAATTTGCAATCACAAGACCTTTGCGGGCTGATGTCGGAGACAGTCAATGACAGTTTGCCCCGGCTGGAAGAACTTGCACTCAACAATACTGGAATCGACGATGAGGCAGCGCCATACCTTGCGTGTTGTCAATCCCTCGTCGTACTCGAAGTCGCTGGCACGAAACTCACAAGTCTGTGTATTCCATCAGTACTGCGCACGGGTGGTGTGTTATAACGCGCGATTACAGGTAATGGATTGTTCCCGGTTATCGATGCGTGCCAGAACTTGGAGAAGCTGGACCTGACGAGTTGTCGTGGCATTAAAGTGGCTGACCGCCGTCGGTTCTTCGAGGTGATTCAAGCACAAGTGACTAATGACTTGTATTGACGGCCAACTTGATAGGTATGGGAGAGTGAATGGAAGGATACTTGACGTGGCACCAGTACACCTTTGATCACTTGGATGTCGAGTTCCATCATAAAACGAAGCATTCACTTCTTCGAACAAAAGTATGCCAATCGGGGGATGGGGCCGTTGGTGATTGTACTGCCCAGCTGTCACAAGCTGCTTTTGCAGACCTTTCTGACAGAATATTCTTTGGATAATATATGCACTAGAAACTCGCGTGTAGGTTATCTAGATGAAGGTAAGAATAGAGAAAGGGTAGTCCGTGACGCCGCCCAACAACAAAATCTGACCGTCAGCAAAGAGTCGAGGAAGAACTAGCCCATAAATACAGCTGTCGCACACCACGCATACAGCTCCTATGCAAGGCTCTCCGTAGGCGCAGGGCCGGGCGCCGCTGGAGAGTCCGCGGTATAAAATTCTGCACTGTCCCCTCCATCATAATCATATCCATGGTCGGCAAACGAAATGCCTCTGACAGTCGAGCCGCCACTCGAATCAATATGCTCAGCTAAGCGTGGAGACCGACCCTCCGGCGCCTTCTCAAATTGACGTTGACTCGCCCTTCGATACCCGTTTGTGTAGCCGTTCACGTCACCATCGTCACGCTCGTAGTCACGGCCTATTGGAGTTTTCTTGTCTAGCTGAGCAGAAATAGAAGTAATGATTTAGTTGAAGTCGACGTCCAAGTAAAGGATCCGAGACCCACCGCGTATCCATTCCTC
>JBBPOC010000160.1:0-25280 GCA_038091235.1 Tylopilus rubrobrunneus | reverse complement strand
ATGCTGTTTGGATGTGACGCCAAGGATTGACAGTGAGGGCATAATGAAGATGAGGCTGACTATAGTGGGACATGGCAGAAGAAAGATCACTGGTGGTGAACTTTCTGTCAAAGTTGACAAAAAGCAAGTTCTGGTATAGTTGGGTAACTTCAGTGTCTTCAAAACAAATCTTGGCTGCAAGATGGGCAAAAGGGCGAGCAATTGCAAGATCTTGAATAAGAATATCACTGGTGATAGCATCTAAGCCATGGGGAATGAACTTGTCATGTCCAGTGAGTGCAGTGGTTTTGGAGTATTGGTGGAGAATGGTTAAGTGTTGTCCAAAAAGCACAAGATTTCGCATGGGTCGCATTTGAGTGTTGCGATAAATCAGTGCTGTTAACTCTGTTCCTCTGCTAGGAGCACCACTCAGCATTGCCACCCTCAGAAGAAGTATTCTTTGAAGTGTTGCATAATCTTGTAGCCATTGTAGCAGTTTGGCCTGGTTCCAAACAAGTCCTCTCTCTTGCTTTTTCAAAAACCCAACAAAGGCAGCCTTGCCTCTGACAACTGCATGTACCAGACACATTCGATCCTTGAAACAAGTATTTCTATAGACCCAAAAACAGTTCACAAGTTGGACTAAATCATTTGTAGGATTTGTACTTACCTTGAGTCAGATAGAAAGGAATAGCCTACTTGTTTGCAAGTGGCATCATCTGCCAAGTCTTTATAGTTCATCCTAAGGTTTAAGCCCCCTAGAATCTTCTGTTCCCATGTAGACACCAAATCCCTCTCCATGTCTTGAAACATGAGACAAACATCAGAGAAGTTGATTCTAGTCCCCTTATACTTCATTGATGTCCACTTGTTGGTATCAATCCACCAGATTCGAATTTGTCCCATTGTATCATATGCAATTGCAGATGCTCTGGATCTCAAATTAAAAAATGAATTATAATGGGCTAAATCATACCTGTGTTGCAAGGATCTCAAGCGAGAAAAGGTTGAGAGTGTTTTCTCAGTGAACCAGGGTTGTAGCACATCACAAGCTGCTACTTCATCTTGACTGTCCTCAGAGACTGCACTTGCCCTAATCTCTTTTAGAAATGTAAGGCGCATACAATACTCCAACATAGCAATGATGCTAGTGACATCTTTGGCCTCTTTGAAGGACCCATCTTCATTTAAAGTCATAAGGGCCAAACCAACTTCTGTGGGGTCTTCCAATAACACATTGGAACCATCTACTGTGGACTTGGGCCAGGCTGTTGTCCACATTTTTAGAAGTAACTGGTGAATTTGTTGAATGACTTCTGGCTGGTCAGTCTTAGCCCTCAACATTTCACTCAGGTCCATGACCAAACTGGTAAGACCATCAACATCCAGCCATATAACATCACGAATCAGCATGGCTATAAGACGAACCACTGGCCTAATATAGGCCTTCATGGTGTCTTTAAGGGCATGCCTGTGAAAAGGGGTATTGGATATGCCACTAAATTTGAACATTAATCATAAAATATAAAATGAATTTACAGGTTAATAATAATACTCACTATTTGGCTGGATCAGGAGAGTTAAGACATTGCAAAACCAGCTCATCCATGGTATCAATGATAGCCAGTGCCTCATGAAAATATGCCTTTACTGCATCATGCAAGCCCTCTAAGTCATTCTCAGCTCTTTGTGGCAGAACAACAAGATCTCGAAGATCTTTTATAGATAGACTATTTTTGGTTCGTGTTGCCACATAGTTGTTCCAGTGGGTTGTTTGGAGCCAGGGGCTTATAAGGCGGTGGTCTAAGTCAATGGGCATTACAGCATCCTCCAGTTCCTTGTCCAGATTTGATAGAAAAGCTTTCAGATCTTCATCATCTAACCCATCCATAGGGTTTCTTTGTGTAGATTGGGGCTCCTCAACTACTTCCCAAAAGGTACGCAGTTTGCCTTGGCCCTTTGCCTTTAACCTTTGGGCCTTGCATTTCCTCCAAGTCTTAGGACGAGATATATGGCTATGTTGTTTTTTATAGTGCTCTTGCAGCTTTTTAGAACTTGCCAAGACCATGGAGCATGCTTCACAGGCAAAAGCATCTGTTGCAGGTAATCCATGAACAATGGATCGAGGACCTTGAATCCATGGTAGTTCTGATGCTACCATCACCCCAAGTGTGTTGATGGCATGTTCATACAAGGATTGCTCAAATATGGTGAGCAGTATTTTGTGTTTGAACTTGATGTGTCCTTTTACTGCTGAGGACAGGATGGCTTCATCACATAACTCGCATATGGGAAATCCAAACTCAGCATTAAAGACCAAGTGGAGCTTGCCAAGATAGGTGTTATACAGCAGGTGTGGTATGGAGGACCTTGATGAAGACTGCCAAAGTGAATTAATTTGCAGTCAATAAAATGATCTATGATTCAACTCACTTGAGAAGGATTATTGACTGCTTCCACTGGACCATCACCACTCCCAGACTAAACAAATTAGATCAGTCTATAGTCAATAGGAATAATCTAGGAATCAACCTACTTGGACAGGATCAATATTGACTGCTTCCACTGGACCACCACCACCATTCCTAGACTAAATAGATCAGATCAGTCTGTAGTCAATAGGAATGATCTAGAAATCAACTCACCTGGACAGTTTCATTGACTGCCTCCACTGGACTATTACCACCACTCCCAGACTAAACAGATCAGATCAGTCTGTAGTCAATAGGAATGATCTAGGAATCAACTCACCTGGACAGGATCATTGACTGCCTCCACTAGATCATTACCACCACTCCAAGACTAAACAGATCAGATCAGTCTGTAGTCAATAGGAATGATCTAGGAATCAACTCACCTGGACAGGATCATTGACTGCCTCCACTAGACTATTACCACCACTCCAAGACTAAACAGATCAGATCAGTCAGTAGTCAATAGGAATGATCTAGAAATCAACTCACCTGGACAGGATCATTGACTGCCTCCACTGGACTATTACCACCACTCCCAGACTAAACAGATCAGATTAGTCTGTAGTCAATAGGGATGACCTAGGAATCAACTCACCTGGACAGGATCGTTGACTGCCTCCACTGGACTATTACTACCACTCCCAGACTAAACAGATCAGATCAGTCTGTAGTCAATAGGGATGACCTAGGATTCGACTCACCTGGACAGGATCATTAACTACTTCCACTGGACTATCACCACTACTCCTAGACTAAACAAATCAGATCAGTCTGTAGTCAATGGAGATGACCTATGATTCGACTCACCTGGGAAGGGTTATTGACTGCTCCCACTAGACCATCACCAGAATTCTTAGACTGAATATAACAGATTAATCTCCAATCAAATCAAAAGAATGTCTATGCCCACCTTTGCTTCTGCTCCAAGCCATTTTGACTTCTTTGTTTGCATATGCTTTTTGAGACCACCCATGGTTTGAAACCCTTTCTCAGAGGGACACCCATGGTCTGAACAATAGCACAAAAAAGCACCATTTGCACTTCGCAAAATGGTGATGCTTTTACCCTCATCATCTATAATAGTTCCTGTCTTGACACATTTTTTCCAGTGCTGGTCTCGAGCACTCTTGGTAGGGAAGGATTCATGACATTCACTACAAGTTTTACTCATTGTGGAGCCCTAGAAAGAAAGAAAATTAGTGCATGCATAAAACACCCTGGGAATCAAGGGGGAGTCAATGTTATGAAGGCATTGGTGATGCATAGTAATGGCAGCCAGAAATGTCAACCATCCCAGGATCTCAACTGGGCCTGATGCCAATGCCAATGCATCATTACCATTGAAATCACTGCCCCCATCTGCCAGAGTGAATATCACCACCTCAGCCAGGGTGCTAGTGCATGAAGTGCCTGCATCAGTGGCCAGCCTGAGGGTAAGTCGAGCAGATGCCAATGACATCAAGCACACCACAAAAAGATATCCCTGGGGATGTCAAGGATGTGTTCTGGAGGACAGGCAGGATTGGGTGTGGGGGGATGGAAGGGGGGTTAAGGGGGATCATGGTAAGTGAGCATGTGTTTGTTGAGAATCAGATGAATAGGACATGGCACTCCCGCAGGTGGAAGGGGTAGGTGGATGGTGGCTGTACGATACAACATCAAAAAACCCGGGCATGCTGCCAAAGCCCGTGGTCATGCTCTGGTGGTCCTCACTCATGCCGAACAGCATCGACGCACCCTTCTCTCGTCGCTGTGATTTCACTTGCATCCGCCGTCGAGCCCCCGTCCCCGTCTTCCTCAGTGAGCAGTACGACGCGCCCCGCCAGCCGCTGACCGCGCTCGCTCGGGCCCAATCACTCCTCCGTGTGGTTATTCAACCAGAGCGCAGTCCCATACCACCCAAGCGCCGTCGCCGAAAGCCCAAACTGCCTCACAGGCGAGCCAATCGTATGCGTGCCCGACGGCCAGGGATTGTACGGCAGATTGTACTCGCTCATGACCGCGCCCGCGCGCCACGCTGGGTTGGGCAGCAGTGATGGATAGATGCTGCTGAACTGCACGAGCATATGGATCGGTGGTAGTGACGATGACTTGGGTGTGTGCTGCGCACATAGGACGACAGTTTCGGTGCGCCATTGAAGCTTGAATTGGGCGAGGGGGTACTCGACCAGGGTGCCGTGCGGGGAGAGGAGGCTCGGATAGGACGACGGTGTCGGTGCGCCATTGAAGCTTGAATTGGGCGAGGGGGTACGCGACCGGGGTGCCGTGCGGGGAGAGGAGGCTCGGGCGGGGGACGGTCGTGTAGATCTTGACGGATTGGGCGCGGACGACAAGGGCGTAGTCATGTGCGACGTGGATTGCGGGTACGCGGTCGTCGGGCTGGGGGGTTGGCGTGAGCGGCGTGACAGGGTGTGATGGGGGGCACTGACCTGGACGAGAGAGGGGTTGAGGAGCTGGAGTTTTTCCCGAGTGAGATCGGCGAGGTCCTCATCCGTGCGCCGCGTGACTAGGTGGGGGTGGGGGTGAACCGGCGGGGTAGGCTGTATCGATGGACGGTGCGACTGGAAGCCTGGTGGGGCGGTGAGGAGACGCTGGTGGGGACGAGGAGAGCCGTTTTCTCGTAGATGCCAGAGCTGGCTGTCCTGATGCGGGATTTTCCAGAGGCGACAACGTCCCTCTCGATCAAGCCTGTACCACCACCAATGCCAACATAAGCACCATCAGCACTGAAGTCAACGTTGGCGACATGAGATTCACCAGCGCGATGCCTGTATTAGCAGCCAAGAGGTAGGCGCTTTCATCGAGCACAACGCGAAACCTTCCCTATCTCTTAGACAATCACCCGCTCGCTCCGTCGATAGTCCCGCCGGAATTTGCTAAGCTCAATGCACATATAACTAGAACTTACCTGGAGAAGACAGCTTGACGATGGAGGATAAATGGAGGAGGCAGTAGGCCACAGATCAACGAAAAGGGAAACTCAGACGGCACCATGTGACCATGAAGCCAAATTCGAACTTCGTTCGGCAAGGCGGCAGATCCCGTGCGACTCGAGGGATGCCGGCCCTATTAATAAGTCGCACAAGGAGAACCTTGATCGCCCTGTGCAAATTGGCTGTGGTGAACAGGGATTTACTGGTATCATCCAGCACTTGGGAAGGCCGACTGCGTCGGGAGATACCTTGTTTGACTTGTGACACTCACACGCAACGGATGGCTCGGCTGGGTTCTGATCCGCTCACCCGATAACACCTAAAGGGCCACATCCGTGGCAACACCCGATACGGATCTCCTCATCTTTCACATGATTCCTGGACCATTCAGGTCCAGGTCTCACTTCCGAAATTGAGCGTCGTCAGGACACTACCATACTTGGTAATGCCGAGCGAACCCGAGCGATTATCAATCGCTTACGTGTTTTCTGTGCGTGAAATTAGGGGTGCCGCTCTGTGACAGCATACTTAGCGTCTGTGACAGCGTAGCGTCACAGAGCAATGCCTTTGGACGGTGGCGGCTTTTTTCTGCGCCGCTCTCCTTGCTCGTCCAGTCGCGCTCGCTCAGCCACTCGCCCTCCTTTTCGTCGCACCCAACCACACCCTTCCTCAAACCTCCGTTTTCGGCGCCTGGCAGCTTTCTCCTCGCCGGGTCCCAAGCGCAACTGCACGTCTCCCCTTAGGCACCCGCCCCGCAGCTCACGCCTTCAGATGGGGCCGCGCGGTCGTTTGGGGCCGAAGAGCGCGAAGCGCTCGCCCCCACTCCCACTCCCTCCGCTCCTCTCCCCCACTCTCCCAGACCTGCGCCCGACTGTAGCGATGTCCGAAGATTCGAAATCGACGGCGGTGGCGTTGGGTGTACGTTCTCCTCACCTTCTTGTCTGCCTACGCTCACTTGTACTGCACTCTCAACGAGGATGATTTGCATGTAAGTTTTAGTTTATTGCGTTGCAAATTTCAGTTCCTTCGCACAGAATGCGGCTCCTAGTGACTAAAATCCCTCTACATATCATGTTTCCTGTCAGTCCTCATCACAATGTCCAAATGGTACATCTTGTTCCTGCACACTCTCCCGTGCTTGAGGTCAATGCAAGTCGAGTTGAACTGCCTGATTCTCGTCAGAATACTTGTGCTCGGGAAACAGTAGAAGATGACAACCATAGATGGGATGTTCCAGTAGTAATGGGTTCGAGGGTCATTGGTAATTGGCATGCAGGTCCAGGTGTGCCCGGAGGGCCATAGAATAGTATTAGTCTTTCTATTGCCAGGGATCATGATCACAATACAGCTCCAACGTTCTACTAGTACATATTCCTGCTCTTGCCCGCAGCCTGAGTGCCTGAAGGAAGGGTGAGTGGTAGTGGCAACTCGTCTTAAGATGTTGACGAAGCCATGTCGTCCTCATCCTTGTCCTCGTGCTGTCCTCGTCATTGTCACCACATCGCGTCCGTCATTATCGTGTCACCGTCTTCAAGACAGGTGGTGGTAGCGGCATACAATGCATGGCACACGTAGTTGTCGTCGTTGTGTCGCCAACGGCGCTGGGTCGCCGGCTGCAAGGTACCGTCGTCATACCTCACTCTTCCTCGTACCGTAAAGGATCTGCAGTGGTGGTGGTGACGTGGCGCGTGGCATGCGCCGTCTTCATAAATGTCGTCGTTAGTGTATCCTCCTTCGCACGCAGCACACCCCGTTACCATTGCCGTCGAGGTTGCATCCTCGCCTTCGTCCAGCGAAAAGACAGGTGGTGGCACGCGCCATCGGCGTCATTGCAGTGCCATGTTCTCACGCCGTCCTCGTTGCATGGCGAAGGGATGCATGTAGTGGTGTGCGGCACATGGCATGTGTCGTCGTTGCCGTTGTTGCATAGAAAAGGGACCTTCGGTGGTGGTCGCGTGGGTCGGGTCGCACACCCTGTTGTCATCATTTTCGCCGCCATGTCCTCTTTGCGTAGCGAAGGGATCAGGGTTGGTGGTTGCACAGAGCGCATCGCACGTAGGGTGCCCCATCGTCGCTGTGTTGTTGATAGCATGGAATCGTCGGTGACATTGTGATGTCAGTGTCGTTGTTGCCCGGCAGAGCGGTCATGTCGGATTGCTGGGGTGGTATTGCCGTCACCGTCGCGGTCGTCGTAGTGATCCCTATCGCGCCTCGTCCTCCTTGCTTGGCCAATGGATGATGTCCGCGTCAGTAGCTGCAGTGAACAGTGCCGTTGAGCTCAGCCTGTATGACAGCGTAGATCAGCACTCATAGATTAGACACGCAGCGACAACGGGTGAAACAAGATAGCGATATACCGAATCATCGAAGCGGCGAGGGAGAAGCGGATGAGACAAACAAGGGAGAATCCGGCAAACCCCTTCAGTGCATAGGTTGCCAGTCGAAACCCAAGCAGGATCTCGAGCAAATATAAATAAACATAAATGCACGAACAATTCCCCGCCAAATGCGAGTCGTGACTGGTCCCCATAAAACCCTCTACTTCCGTATTGGGAATTATGTAAGCTTCGGCTCGACTGGGGTCCTACTAGTAGGGACTCTTGACCTAGATTCAAACTCGCAGAGCACAATGCTCTCCTATGATGCTACAGTGTGCATATCTAGCCACGAAATGAACCAAATATTAGAATGAGTCCAAAATAGTCCAACTTTCCATCATGTAATGCTCACATGTCCGACTCAGAATTTGAAGTGGCTCCGCAATTCAGTGTTTGCAAGCATGAGTTCAGAAGAAAGTGAGGCTGACTATAACCAGCGTCAGGAAGGCACTTTGAATTTGTCCTGAACAAAGTAACGCCAAGCAGCGACCAAGGTGAAGGGTTAATACACATACCGGTTTGCTAATGCATCAGCTTTGGAGGCATGCTTTCTGGTTAAACAAATACTGTGTATCACCAGTGGCTATTCCGACTATCTTCCTATGGCACAACACTGTCAGGGTTAGAACGACTTGAAGAGAGAAAAATTACCGGCGACTCGAAATTCCGGTTGATGTTTCATGTCACGCCACGCCCACATATGATGCATGAGGCTTAAACAGCATTGGAAACGAGATAGACTTGCTTGAAGGATGTGCAAAGGATCCAACCTGTCCAATTGAGTCTGAGTCAGCAGGAAAGACGGGATTGTTAGAAGACAACGGTCGGCCTGCGAGACAAGTGCACGAATCAGATACAGACTCAAATAATATTGGCCTGACCTTTGAGGGACCGTTTCTCTGCACGTCAAGAGCGGCAGCGTGCAGTCATGCGCCTGATAATCCATTGACATGGTCAAATGGACATTACTATTACTGGTAACTGTGCTCACTGACTCTTGGTATAACATTTGCCCCCATTGAGAATACATCCGGGGCAACTTCGACTCAAGTCAGTCCCTGTTGGCGGGAGAACACTGGTAATTCTCATACCTTTCGACTCCTGGATAACTAGACACTGCAACGCATGCATGCTTTAACTTGGAAGCTTGAGGGTCCGGCCATCGAGCTTTCTCTGCTTTCGAACTGCTGGCAGGACTTTATTTTATGTAGGATTGAATACTACCATCTTGTTGGTGCTGGTGAGAAGAACATAGCGGTCATTCGCCCGCGAAGCCCGAGGAAGTCTAGCAAGTCTCACGCCTACCATGTGACCACCTGATCATGCTTGCCGCCGCCAAACCAATCTCCTATGCCATCACTGGCTGTTCAGAGCACAGTGAGCACTACATCGCCTAGAACAACCCCGTTGATCGACCTCAGGACCAATTCAGTCAATGGAGCAGCGCACAACAACCGCCGAGCATGAAACACTGACAATGAATTCTCATCCGTCTCGACATGTTGGCCACCGTCAGTTGAGTGGTCTGCCTTCGCGCGCAGTGTGTAAGCATGCTGGCTTACCTGATTCCGGATAATCAGTATATGTACTACCGTCTGGGATGCTGAGTGGTAATCACTCAGTATCATTGCCTTTTGGTGTAGCGGTTAAGCGGACGGTCTGACCCTTACACAGTGCCCACAAATGAAAATGTTGCTGACGCAGGCTGCACCGAGAACATCACGTTTGGCAAGGTATCGACGTCGATGGATGACCCACACATTGTGGACTGACACAATGCATCCGTGGCAGTTTCAGAGAAATATGTCGAGATCACATGCAGTACCGCCATCAGCCTCAATGGGAGCCCAAAGCACGTCCTCAAAACAAAATACAGCCGCTATTTCCGATGGTATTGTAGGTGGAATTTGTGCTCTTGCACTCGTGGCAGTGGTAGCCTCTCTACTATGCTACCGGAGATATCAAAGACGCAAGGGCTCTTGGCTTCTTCGGTCGCAGAGGCCGTTGTTGGGTTCACTTTCATCCCTTCACGAGCCTTTCGGAAGTCCACCACGAATATACTGAATGGATTCTCTTCCCTATGACATACAAGCGCTATGCACCCACTGGTTCACTCGAACCGCAATCAATAGCCTCTGTCGGGTAGATGGCAAACGTTCCCGGTGACGGTACGACCGCCAAGCGGGACGATCTTGATAGATCCACCTCCTACTGTTTCGGAATCCGGAAGGCCTTGCAGCGCAGGTAGAAGAGCTAAGGGCTGAAGTGTCCCATCTCCTGTTTCTGCAAAGCCATAGGCAGAATCCAGGTCCAGAGAAAGCCTGATCTCCGCGCTTTGTGGTATACCGTGTAAATCTAACCCTGTATTGTCAATATGGATCTCTGGTTGTCGCGCGAGGTGGCACTTGGATTCCATTCTCTCGTATACGGTTAGGTGAATTCAGTAAGACACTTGCTACGCTTGAACTTTCGGTAAGGGATGTGCATGTCATTAGCTGGTGTTAGGTTACCAGACATTCGAGACTACAGAAGAGGTTGCCGTTCCTTTTCAAAGGGTATGTAGCCAGGTGTCAAAACCTATCACCACACGTTCTACTGGCGCGCGCACAGGCGAGGCACTGTCAAAGAGGCTCGAGCAGACAAACATTCCCACTCTTGCGAACCCTTCGATGATGACATTATCCCAGACGAGAAGTTATGCCATCGTCCATACCCACCCCAGTGCTCCCCATCTTCCTGTCAGCCGATGAAATGCTTGCTCGGCAAGGATACCAATTGCCATCATTCCGAACCCAACGAACATCCACCGAGATTCAATCTGGCTGTTGAGGGTGGTGAGCGAGATGTGGTATCCCAATAGGAGGAATGTGTCGAAAGAATTGCTACCACTTGCGGCCCAAAAAATCGCTCAGTGAGGTTGCGCGCCACAGAGCGTTAAACGCAGGCGGCCATTGAACAAGATCATGTCCTATAATGAGAATGGCAAGTATTGTGCAGGGGTCATAACCCATCTGGAAAGAGGCGTAGAGCTACATGGCAGTAAAAGTGGAGATCAAGCTCGCCCAGAGGTATCGCACTAGGAAAGGATGGGTGTCGTCAAAAATGGTCGATCGTTCTGAATCTGGGATGGATCCAACTCCCTCAGGACTGCTCGGTAGAAGGCAGACCATGCCAAGGCACCACGGCAGAAAGGCATGTATGGAAGATGAATGCTGTGCGGTTTGTTGGACGGGTTTCTCGCGGGATGTATAATTGAGAATGCAACCAATCCCAGCCATGGCCACGAAAGCTGTCGCACAAGTGGCCCTTTCACCAGCGTCCAACCAAGGGAACGGACAGTGACAGAGAACATCGAGAGCTAAACGGAAACCAACGAGCGGTGAGTTTATCCTCAGGAACATTGATGTTGAAGATCCTCACCACAAAGTTAGCATTATCGAATTTTGGCCCTATCTCTTAGTGACAAGTCAGCGGAAAGCGTGGCAGGCAACGCCAGCAATGCAGTGAGAGGCCACAATGCGACTCGGGCAGTACACATTTGAGGTGTGACATGTGACAGCCAACACCACTGCTACAAAGTAGTAAACCAATGGCGGGAGGAGATACGATACGAACGTAGGGCCACCGATAGAAACTCTAGTTGACGGGACCCCGAGAGAATTTCGCAGGTATAGGACAGCAAGGGATGTGAAAGACATGATCCAGGTGATCACCGTCTTGTATTTTAAATGAAGAATCAGGTACTGCCGCTGGCGGCACTGGCCTGAAGCAATCAATTGTCTCTTTCGTGAGGTAGCTGGGTCCAGTGTTGAACGTTGAATTCCCACGGATTATTGGTTACAAACCTGTACCCTGAATTACTGTCACGTGTTACCCATATCCTTGTCACGTGGTCCAGTTCTTTTGTCCGCCTTTCTTCACCGTTTCTCGCCGCTTGGCCACGGCGGGCTTCACATCGCCTCCTCCCGCCTCCTCCCGCCTCCTCGCCTCCTCAAGCCCCCTCGCCGAAGAGAGTGCGAGGCGCCCCACCCCCTCGCGCCTCGCCAACCTGTGTGCCTCTCCCATCGTGCTCCCGGGCGGGGACATCTCTGCCATCACCCGCCTCTTGCCTCGCCTCCTTGGGTGCCTCTTGCCTCGCCTCCTTGGGCGCCTTTCGCCTCGCCTCCCTAAGCGCCTCTCGCCTCGCCTCCTTGAGTGCATCTCGCCTCGCCTCCTCGAGCCTCGCCTCAAGCCTTGCCTCAAGCCTCCTCACCTCCTCGATCCTCGCCTCGATCCTCGCCTCAAGCCTCCTTGCCTCCTTGCCTCCTCGGCCTCGCGCCACAGCGTCTGTTCCCAAATCTTGTCAAGCTCGCTTTCACAATCTAAACATGCGTAAGCCATGTTGTTCGAACCCGAATTGGCTAGTCCATATGTATGGCCACCGTACCTTTCTGCTATGGATGAGTTTGCCTAAGTATACTCAAAGCGTCATCCGAACGAGCCTACCTCTGAGACCATCTTTCCCTTTATTCTTTTCCTATCGCAATTGCGACGCAAAGGGAGAACGTTGGGATATTACAGTACATGTGTCGGGGCTAGTCAAATAGCAAGGTCAGTCAAGTCGTTAGTGGGGGCGAGTAGATAAACTAACGTGTTGTATCTATGGGACGACCCCTAGTCGAATGTTGTCAATGAGCGAACGGTATGTTCACCAGAACATTGCAAACTCACCTGCTGATGCTGAATTATGCGTTTTGAGCGCTAGGGCAGCCCAGGACGACACTTTAAATAGGCCAATTCCACGAGGACTCGAGTTATTTATGTTTACAGGTCGACACACGATACCATGGCCGCCGTGCCACTGGTCCATGGACCGATAAGACTGGGGTTCACGATCAGTTTATTCCAACCCTGTGATGATCAATCATCAGGCAAGGAAATACAAAAAACAAGAACAAAAACAAAAATTTCAACACCCCACCTACGTGCACCACTAGCTCTTTTCGGTTCCCATTCCACCGAGCGTCTACTGTATTGCGTTAGTGTCGGCATTGTTCAGGGTGCCAGGGCCGGAGGAGCAGGTTTGGATTAATCCACTCGACATACGCCTGGGAACATTCAATAAATTGTACACCGTGACGATGGTAATACTACCCACCAGCCAAGGTCGTGTTGAACCGCTTGAATGGTGTAGATGTACTCAAATGATATCAGTGATGGATTCTTTCAGGATAAAACCAGCTACAAACATGTGTACCGGAAGAGAAAATGTATGATGGCCTGATCGGTCCAATCAGAAGTACTTGCCAATCACCACGCAAGCACCCATGCGGCGCCGCAGGCCTGGTCGAGGAGGGGGAGTCAATGGACCACCCATGTACTTGCCCCCCTCGCTCAGACACCTATTTTCCCTCTCGCTCGGTCCATGCGATCCTCTTCGTCCTCACATCCTGTGCTCTATTCCTCGCTTCCTCAAGTTGCTAGGTTCTCTTGCTAAGGGAACAGTATTACGTTGGCCGACTTGCGTGTTTCTTTATTTGTGCTAGCACCACCACTAGTACCCAAAATGCTCACCGAAATGGCAAGAAGGCTCGGACGACCATGCGCGTGTGCGCCAAACACGGATCCCATCCAGGGCTCCCGGAGCATCCCTAGCATGACGCGCAGGCTGTCATACCTCGCCCCGGGCCTGACACGCGTTACTTTCATGTCAGCGCGAATCTACGTTAGGGCGACGAGGGAGCACCGCCCGTTTCACATTGGGGAAGTCCTCATGGAAGATGGACGCTACACCTTGTGGCAGGAGGGTGACTCGGCCATGATGTACAGAAAGTGTGTGGGTAAGGAGCGACAAAAACAATAGAGGAACTACCAGATCACAGCAAAGTAGAAAGAGGCGAAACGCAAATGCCACTTCATGCTCTCACATAGATCTCCGCTCGGCTTGTGCCTCGCCTGTAAACCTGTGGCGCTTTGAAGGTAGAGTGTTCACACGGGGTAGTTGTAGTAGCTCGTAGAGCAGATTCTTCAGCAGCTAGAACCGGACTAAAGTATCTCTGTTTGCTGACAATCGAGGGAGAAATACATCGAGTATCTACCTCTATTTATACGAAAAATGGGTGGCTATGAGGATCAGAACAGAAGTAAATGAAGTATAAGACATGAGGCATGGGACATGAAGCGTGTTTCGGCCGATACAACCTGTCGTCTCGGCTGTATGCATACGAAGCCCACTGGCTTGCCAGTCACACACATGATACCACACGCCGTAGTCACATAGAGTGCGCATCTTATACCCGTGCCTCCTCGTCACCCCAACAGAGCGTGGTCCAGTTCTTTCGTCCGCCTCTCTTTAGTGTTTCTCGCCACTTAGGAACGGCGGGCTTCACATTGCCTCCTTGAGCTTCACCGCCTGGAGCATCGCCTCGCGCGTCATCTCCTCGAGCCTCCTCGCCGAGGAGAGTTCGGCGCGCCTACATTCCTCGCGCATTGACTCCTTGGCCTCGCGCCTCGCCTCCTCGCGCCTCAGCGCCTGTTCCCGAATCCTGTCAGGCTCGCTTTCACAATCTGAACGTAAGCCGTGTTGTTCGAACCCGAATCGACTAGTCTATATGTATGGCCGTCGTACCTTTCTGCTATGGATGAGTTAGCCTAAGTGTACTCAAAGCGTCATCCGAATGAGCCTACCACTGAGGCCATCTTTGCCTTTATCCTTTTCCTATCGAAATTGCGACGCAAAGGGAGAACGTTGTGATATCGTATCGGGCTAGTCAGCAAAATGGGTCAAGTCGTTGGTGGAGGAGAGTAGATAAACTAACGTGTTGTATTTATGGGACGACCCCTAGTCGAATGCTGTCAATGAGCGAACGGTATGTTCACCAGAACAATGCAAATTTACCTGCTGATGCTGAACTGTGCGTTTTGAGTGCGAGGGCAGTCCACTGGCAGGACGACACTTCAGATGGGTGAGTTCCACGAGGATCGGTCCATGTACCAGTAGCTCGGGGGCCATAAACACAAACAACTCGATAAGACCAGGCACGGGTTCGCGATCGGTTCATTTCAACCCTGTGATGATCCAATCATCTGGCAAGGAAATACAAGAGAACAAAAACAAAAATAGCCTTCAAGCCCATCTACACGCACCATTAGTTCATTTCAGCGATTCCCATTCCACTGAGCGTCTACTGCATTGTGTTAGCGTTGGCATTGTTCAAGTGGCAGGGGCCGGAGGGGCAGGATGTTACATTACCATTTGACGGAGGGCATAAATTGTATGCCACGGCGTGGATGATATACACCATATTCTTTCAGGATGGAACCAACTACTAACACGTGTATGGCCGATGATGATCGGAAGAGAAAATGCATGCTGGCCCGGTCGGTCCAATCAGAGAGGTACTGGGACGCTAAGCAGGTGTGCATTGCTCGCTTGGCGAGCCTGAGCATATGAGGGGACTATTTCAAGCCCCGAGCACCCACTGGCATGCGGCGCCGCAGACCTGGTCGAGGAGGGCGAGTCAATGGACCACCCAACTTGAAGTCCTTGCCCCCCTCGCTCCGGCACCTATTTCTCCATTTTCCTTCCTGCTCGGTCCACGCGATCCTCTTCGTCCTCACATCCCGTGCTCTATTCTTTGCTTCCTTGAGCCGCTAGCCTCTCTTGCCAAGGGAACGGTATTCCATTGGCTGACCTGCGTGTTTCTTTGTTTGTTTTAGCACCACCACCGCCCAAAACGCTCACCAGGGATGGCAAGAAGGCTCAGCGACCGTGCGCGTGTGGGCCAGAGACGGATCCCATCCGGGGCTCCCGTCGCATCCCTAATCTTGTCAGGGGCTGAAACGACAAGAGTTCATTCAGAACCGTGTACTAGTAGGGCCCATGACAACGAACCTTGGTATGTCCCATTTCTCGCGTTCTGTGTTGCAGTCAGCTCCTATTACTCTCAACGACTCTTTCTTCAACGTGAACAAGCGAAACGACCTACCATGTTGCCAGGCTAGTAGACGATTGACGTGAACGATAAAAATTCGTATCTCTCAACTCCCAACTCGAAGTGTCGCGCATATGTCGTCGTACTGACTCTGATGAGTCAATTGCGGTCCTCTTTTGTGGATTCTTGCGCTGCCACGTAGCGAGCTCAGCAGTAGGGTTGGCTTCGCTGACAGGGACTGGCAAGGCGTGCGGCATAGCGCATACACACAGCTCAGGTGACCAGTGAACTTTGCTGAAACGTCTCGTTATTCAGTCACGTGTATGAACTAGGGTAGGGACACACTATAAATGTATCTGTGGTGTATCACTGCTTCCATCACGAGGACCTGAGGGGCTTATAGAAGAACCTGAACTGCCTTTTGGACACTGAAATTGACTTGCTTGATGACAGGCGCTCTAAATTGCCGCTGAGATGCAACAAAGGAAGCGAACATCGAATGCTAGCATGACGCGCAGGTTGTCATACCTCGCCCCAGGCCTAACGCGTGGTTTTCATGTCAGCGCGAATCTGCGTCAGGACGACGAGGGAGCACTGTTCGTTTCGCATTGGGAAGTCCTCATGTGGCAGGAGGGTAATCGACCGGGGTGGACGTTGGCGGGGGCAGAAGGGGAGCATGATTCGATACGATGCGCCAGGATGAACTATGCGCAGATCAAATGATGCGACGCATGCGAGAGCAGAGACTGAAACCATAAAACTGGTCAGCAACACAATTACTGGGACGAGCCGATCACGTACCGGGGACGACAACGTTGGCGATCCAAGAGGACATGTATGTCCTGCGAACAACGTGACGTGTTCTATCACCCTCCGATCATCGGCACTTGATAGTGACTCAATTTCAGGAGGGAGGGTTCTGCGGTGCTGCAAGCGACAGGGGCTAAATTTGTACACATTTAATGCTTGTCCAAGTTCTCCTTGCGATCTCGAGTACGACACACGCACCAAGTCAGCCAATGGTCGTATCTGACCATGACTGTGGTCAGAGGCGAGGTAGTCTCCGGAAGTCTCCGCGTGTGGCGTGCGTTGCTTACTCCCACTCATCGGTGCATATGTTCGTCTTTTACACCAAAGCATGATGTGCAAAGTATCACGTGCGCATGTCCATCAACTTATTTAACTGAATTCGTTTCGACTGCTGAATGGTGTTCTAGGGCGAAAACGGTCACCATCCCCCGTCACTGTCACGCACAAACACTGAAAGAGGCAAGTTCACATGACATCCCGATCACGTGGGTGCACGCTAACCGCCGGCGCCTGGAGCTTACAGTATTAGATTTCTTCCAGATATTGACCTTCGTACACAAGCGAAACACAAACTCTCCACTACTAGGCAGTACCGCGTCACTTTTTCTTTCGGCAATACCTCGCGATCGACGAACAACGCTGCAGGGAAAAAAGGATCACATCGTTTGGGATAAAACTCTCTGTTTGTGAGTACCTCTTGTTTATACTACGTGAAGTAGACTAAGTATCGTCAGTGACGGAGACGATCGCTCCCTCCTGCTTATATCGGTTTACCCGCTCCGTCTCCTTCAATGACGAACAGCCCGCGCGATGATTTGGGCGTACTTGTTATCCTTTCACGTATCGACCTACATTCCCTCTTCAGATGCAAGCTCTTCGTGTCGTGCATGCCACACAATGCCTTGCTCTGCGCTGCCTCGCCATATTCGCGCCTTCCACATCCGCATCGACGAGCACGAGCGCAAACGTACCCTTGCTCATCCCGTTGGGCAGCGTCGAAGCCGAGTGGGAAAAGCTGTCTGAGGCAGATCGAGATACAGTGCAGAGATAGCTCAAGGAGGTTCAGAAAAAGGATTGGAATCGGTAAATAAGAAAAAAGCTGGTGCGTGGCGACGCTGTTAATTTTTTTATGCCTCATTCTCTTCCTGTCGTGGTTCCTTGCCTGTCCCCGATTGATTGTGTTTCTGCTGTTGACTGGGTGGTCGACATGGCACTTAGGCCTCATTCCTTTTCCTCGCCCATTTTGTGCACGATATGCAATCCGGAACTACCCCGCGATAACCTACGTGTACGCATACACGCGTTATACGACAGCTTACTACGTTGCATTCAGCTCACATGGTCCTCGGACTCCCGTCAGTCAACCCGGTGAAGGTCTCAAAATCTTCCTTTATACGATGGGTCTCGTCGGCGTCGTAGGTCTGTTGCCACGGGCCATTCACGCGCGGGGAAAGTCCACACGTTTTCTCTCCCCCATTCTATGCTCCCCCTCTGCGTGTTGCTTGTTTTTCCATCCGTTGTCTGTCTGGCCCTTGACTGACCCACGTTTGCTCTAGCACCATCACCACCCAAGACGCTCTCCTGGAAATGGCCAGAAGCCTCGAACGGGTGTGCGCGTGGGCAAAAGCTGGATCCCATCACGGGTACGTACACCTTTTTGCCCTCGTCGATGAATTCACGGTGTGTGGTTAGGTATCGCGTCAGATGACTACAAGCTACAAGGGCAAGGGGTTCATGCAGAACAGGGACGGGCACCTGGGCGTGGTCCCTCGTCGTATCGGATGCTCTCTATTACACACTCTTTATTCTTACAACTTAGAAACGAGAGGATGGCCCATTTTTGCCGGTAGTAGAGGATTGCGTTGATCGTGCACAATGCATTTCTTTTATTCATATATCTGACATGTCGTGGGGTGATGTGGATGGCAGGAAGTTGGAGGACTCGGGTAAGATAGGCACGTCCCATATGTTACAGGAATATTTGTTTCCATGTCACGCCGATCGAAGACGGATGGTGCTAAACTTTCATGAAGAGCAGACGTTGCTCAAACATTCTATTATATGGCATGGACAATACCTACGTAATATCACAGGTGCCTTCTATTCCCTGTTCCAGTCCTCATCCACAGGGAGAATCCAGGTGGGCAGAGGGAGCGGTTCTTGGACCGCGAGACCAATCGGCTCGAGGTTGGGGTAGAACGGTTTATGGGCGTAGGTGCAGGCTAGGGTCCCTATCGTATGCCGATCGCGCCCCGACCTGACCTACGCGCTCTCCACGTCGCCGCGTGTTCGCATCCGAGTGTCTGATGTGCGAGGAACTCCGGACGTCATCGTGGTGTTTCGGGACAGAGCGCAGGATCGAGGAACTTGAAGTAGCCGCGGTGGGTTCTGAGGTGGGGAATGCGAGACCGAACGTGGTTCTGCGTAGGGAAACAGCTGGCAAGAGACGGTGGGCGGAGGGAGACATACGGTGAAATTGGGCCCTGGGTGAATCGCGTCTGGACCAAACAATTCGACGCCAACGAGAGGAGCGACTATGGCTATAAAGGACTCCAAAAACCTAAAGATAAAAATGGGTCAGGACCAGGTGAGTCGACAACGTACCGCAAGAGAGAGCCAACACAAGATGGGAGGTCCGGGGACGCGAATTACTGACTCGGCAGGTCGCAGGGATTTGCTTGTCCAATCACCGTGAAGGATGGGTTCAATCTATGGATGAATCAGAGAACAGGCGAGCCTTCAAGGCCAGTCAGCCTAGTTGTGTGGGAGAGAGGACAGTCGGTAGTTCCCGGATGGCGGTGTGACCACATTGCACCCTCTTCGCACCTCGTACGCTGTCCACTTCACCCATACCAGCATGAATACAGCTACTACAGCGCCAAGTATCAGGTACGCACACTGGAATCATTTGGGTGTATGCTCAACGCGTTTCTAGGGCAAATATGATTGCTATCAAAGGTGGGACGGCGACGCTACTAACCCTCCGTCGCTTGACGCTCACCCTTCTTCCAGACATCGAACTTCGCACTCAGGCGAAACGCAAACTTCCCACTGCCAGGCAGTACCGCGTCACGTTTGCTGTCGGCAACACCTCACGACCGACGAACAACGCAAAGGAAAAACAGAATCGCACAATTTGGGACAATACCTTTTATTTGTGAGTACATATCGTTTATGCGACGTTAGCGAACTAAGTCTTTTAGTGACGGAGACGATCGTTCCGTCCTACTTGTATCGGTTTACCAGAAGCACCGTTTTGGAAGAGATGAACTCGTTGGAACTCTAAGTGATACCATCGGCGGGGCGCTGGAGAAATTGAAGGAAGGAGGTACGAAGACCATTTGTACGCCATCATCTACTGAAGCGAGCTCGACAATTGCAGTGCTGGAAGATCAACTACGCAACGATACCTCTGATCGGCCCGATCTTTCGGGGATCACAATCAAGTTTTCATTGGCTACGGAGCAACCTGGCAACATCGATGCGGAACAGCGTCAAGCTACACACGCCGTCACTGCTGCGACCAGAGCGGTCAATCCCATCAGCTCTACCCCCGCAGCGGTCGAGATCGTGAGTTCGGTGGTCGACGCCGGTACGAAGATCGCGCCAAATATACAGAAAATGGATAGTACCACCGTATGGACGGTTTTGATGGAAAGGATGGAGCTCTTGGACAAGATCGTATCCGGTATAGCAGAGGTATTTGTTGTTCGCTTCGTCGAGTTCGTCATGGTGTGAACACCGCTCCCTAGATCCATCCTTATACGTCGCTAGCTTGGTCCGTTTTGTCCGCTGCGAACAAGGTCCGTCCATTCTCATGGTGTATCTGATCCTTGACCAATGATGGTGCTCTACATAGGTGCTCATGAAGCAGAAAGAGCGCGACGACAACATAATTCGCCTGGCGACCACGATGAGCGACGTCTTTGCGTTCGTCCAAGATGCAGAACCTTTGAAGGCAATCGAAGCACACATCAAGACTATTACACTTCTAATTCAACAGGTGACGGAGTGCGGGTACTTCATCACCGAGTACGCCAAGCGCAAGAATTTCTGTTAGTCACCTCTGCTCCGACTCTGTCACCACTAACTCCTGCGTAGGGATTCGTACCGCAAGGTACACCATCTCAGATATTGATGCAAGGATCGCCAACTACGAGAGCAAGTTCCGGGATCTGAAGACTGCTTTCCTAGAGGGAGTGGCAGTACAGACGGAGATCGCCGTCGTTCGGATGATGAATGTTGTGGAGGCCACCGGTATGTCCGATCTTGTGAGAGTGTGGTCGTAAGCTCACACTTGGGTCGTAGCGGAGTCCATCGACCTGAACGATATGCTGTATGCGGCTGGCGCTAGGTTCAGGCGGGAAAAGGAATGTCTTCCTGGGACCCGCGAAGCCTTGCTTGCGGACATCTGCGATATTCTCAACAATCCCAGCGAGGATGCCCCGCGGGTGTGTCTGCTCACAGGTGTTACTGGGTCGGGCAAGTCTGCGGTAGCTCACTCCATTGCTCGACTATATGATCGTCATGGGCGACTGGGCTCGTCGTACTGCTTCTCCCGCACAGATGTCGTGCGCCGTAACGCGACAAACCTTTTCAGTACCATTGCACGCGACCTCTCTGATCACGACCCCCTGTATAAAGCCGCTCTCTGGCGGGTTGTGAAGGATAATCGAGCACTTCGGACATCGGAGTCGCCGATGGAGCAAGCGGAGAAACTCATCATCGAACCCAGAAAGGACCTTGACGCTGTCGGGCCTTTAGTCATCGTCATCGATGCTGTCGATGAAAGCGGGGACCGGCCCAGTCGCCGACTGCTCTTGCGGGCCATCGTAGAACAAATTGCCAAGAATATTCATCCTACGAACCTTCGCTTCCTCATAACCGCTCGGCCCGAAGACGACATTCTTCTCGAACTTTCGTCGAGCCCTGAGATCATCCTGAAGCAGATGGGTGACGTTCCTACAGATATTGTGGATAGAGACATCGCAAAGTTCATCTTCAATTCTCTTCGTCAATATCCTGAGCTGGAATATTCGTTGCCGAACAGGGAGTGGTGCCAACTACTTATGCGACATTCCCAGCATCTATTCCAGTGGGCATCCACTGCGTGTGGCTTCATTGAAGGGCAAGGTACTATTGGCCTCGACCCAGCAGAGCGTCTCGAGAAACTCTTGGAAGGCACCAATCTCAATGGTGGCCATTCCTTGGACACTCTGTACCACACCATTTTGTCCCAACTATTCACCTCGGACGACACTCGGGAACGCTTCCACACTGTAATGGCCATCATCCTCGCGCTCAACGAGCCACTATCCCTCACTTCTCTGTCAGCTCTGTTCCAGAGAGACCTGAACATCCGAGCAATCGTCAAACCCATGGGATCATTACTGGATGGTGCCGTTGACGAAGAGAAGCCCATCCGACCCCTCCATACATCTTTCCGTGACTTCCTTCTAGACTCGACTCGCAGCTCCACTTTCCATGTCCCCTCCCTACCCCAGCACTCACTCCGACTCGGCAAAGCATTGCTTGCCTGCATGCGAGACATGCTCCGATTCAACATCTGTGACCTCAAGGATGCTCGTTTCCGTAACACCACCATTCCCAACCTCCCCCTTCGAGTCACTAGAGCCATTCCTCCCTACCTTGCATACTCCTGCCAATACTGGATGCACCACCTCCAAGAAGACCATTCCCCAGACTTGTTGAATGAGGTTACCCTCTTCTTCAAGACATACCTCCCCTTCTGGCTTGAAGCCATCAGCCTCCTCTCCCTCTCCTCCCCCCTCTCCCCCATCCTATCTGCCCTAGACACCTGTGCCCTCTTGCAAAAATGGACCATGGTAGGAGCAACCATTCTAAATTGAAGATGAGTGCTGAATTGAATGTTACCAGGATTCAGAGCTTACTACCCTGGCATCAGAGACATCCCAATTTATCCAAGTGTTTTCTCCTGTCCTCAGAGAATCCACTCCCCACCTCTATCTGTCAGCCATGCCTCAGACCCCTACCAACTCTCCACTCTGTAGCCTCTGGCTAGAACACCTTCAAAAGCACATCTCTGTTACCTCAGCACATCCTGCCATTTGGCCAGCAGAGGTTCATGCCTTCCAGGGGCATACAGAAACAGTTGAATCTGTTGCCTCTTCCCCTGATGGTAGCTATATTGTCTCTGCCTCACGGGACAAATCCATCAGGATTTGGGATGCAAGAACTGGCCAATACATTGCTGGTCCATTGCAAGGACACACTGATTGGGTCAGGTCTGTTGCCTGTTCACCTGATGGCCTTCACATTGTTTCTGGGTCCAAGGACATGACTATGAAAGTGTGGAATGTGAGCACTGGACAGTGTATAGTTGGTCCATTTCTGGGGCATACAAGAGGTATTCGTTCTGTGGCCTATTCACCAGATGGCATCCACATTGCCTCTGGCTCAGAAGACAAATCCATTAGGGTCTGGACTGCAAGCACTGGCAAGTGTGTGGTTAGCCCATTCCTAGGGCATACATCTGTCATCTACTCTGTTGCCTACTCTCCTGATGGCAACCACATTGTCTCTGGCTCACATGACAGGACTCTTAGGGTGTGGAATGCAAGTACAGGGCAGTGTGAGATAGACCCATTCCAGGGACACACAGAGGCAGTCTTCTCAGTTGCTTATTCACCTGCTGGCATTCATATTGTCTCTGGCTCAAAAGACACAACTGTTAGGGTGTGGTGTGCAAGCACTGGCCAGTGTGTTGCAGGTCCTTTTGTTGGGCACACTGACCATGTCTGGTCTGTTGGTTATTCATCAGATGGCATCTATGCTGTCTCTGGCTCACAGGACAAAACCATCAGGATTTGGGATGCAGCAACTGGGCAGTGTGTATCAGGTCCATTCCAGCATGGAAGTACTGTTGGCTGTGTCACATATTCATCAGATGATGCCCACATTATCTCTGGCTCTGCAGATAACATTATCAGGGTTTGGAGTGCAACAATTGGCCATCCTGTGTATCCATTCCAGGGGCACACAGATCATGTCAGATGTGTTACCTGTTCACCTGATGGTGTTTATATTGCCTCTGGTTCTAGGGACAATACTGTTAGAGTTTGGAATGCAAGCACTGGTCAGTATGTGGCAGGTCCATTTCAGGGGCATACAGGTTGTGTCTGGTCCATTGCATGTTCACTTGATGGCCTTCACATTGCCTCTGGATCAGAAGACATGACTATAAGAATATGGCTTGCCACCTCTGGCCAGTGTGTGGGTGGTCCATTCCAAGGACACACATCAGCTGTTGCATCTGTTGCATATTCACCTGATGGAATCCACATTGCCTCAGGTTCAGCAGACAATACCATCAGGGTTTGGAATACAAACACTACCCAGTGTGTGCTAGGTCCACTTGAAGGGCACACAGACACAGTCTACTCTGTTGCCTATTCACCTGAATTCAGCTGTATTGCCTCTGGCTCAGGTGACAAAACCATCAGGATCTGGGATGCATGCACTGGTCAGTGTGTGACAGGTCCATTTCATGGTCATACTGGTCCTGTCTTCTCTGTTGTCTACTCACCTGATGGCACAAATGTTGCCTCTGGTTCAGATGACATGACCATTTGGGTATGGAATGCAAAATCTGGTCAATGTGTGGCAGGTCCATTTGAAGGGCATACTGGTTGGGTTACCACCATTGCCTATTCACCTGATGGCATTCACATTGTCTCTGCTTCTATGGATAGAACCATCAGACTTTGGAATGCAACCACTGGCCAGTGTGTGGGTGGTCCATTCATAGGGCATACAATGAGTATCAGATCTATTGCATATTCACCTGATGGAAAGTATCTTGTCTCTGGATCAGGTGACAAATCCATCAAGGTATGGAAAGTGGACAAATTGCTTTCCTCTAGCTTTTCTGAAAACAATGGTTGGCTTCTATCTTCTGATGGTACTTGCCTTGGTTGGATTGCTCCTTGGAATAGAAATGCCTTCCATCTTCCTGTTCATTCTTTGGTTATTGCCTCTGATAGATCTTACCAAGTTGACTCTGTTGATACATCCTTGCTTGGGCAGTCCTGGATTTCTTGTTGGGACTAGTTTCTTAGCCTTGTATGATATTTATGTATGTTACTTTGTATTACATGTATATGGTTCTTGAATACATTGTACAATTTGTGGCTTGTGTCCAAAGAGAGGTGTGATACATCCTTGCTTGGGAAGTCCTGGACTTCTTGCTGGAACTGATTCCTTAGCTATTTTCACTTCTGTGGCACATTGCCATGCATTACTAAAATTCTAGACTTTTATATAGTAGTGTTGTGATGAAAGTCATGGCCTCCCCCAAAACACCTGGGCACACATCAAGCACTTATCTAGAGCTCAAACACTAGAATGAGACCCTTCACCCAACCGAGGTATCACTACTCGAGAGTCAAGGTCCTCCATGCCTGCCTACATTATTTTGTCGAGCCTTATGTGCTGATTGTACAGCCCATACCGTCAGTCACCCTTGAAAGCACATGAAATTTGCATCAAAGGAACAGACACCATTTGGTGAAAAAGCATTCTGTACCCACACCGCAAGGCAATGCTTGGAGGGGAATCTTCGCATTATATTTGCCCATTCTTCGGCGGCTAGCGGCCAGCGCCATGCCGCAAGCCTGAGCTAACTTGCAGAACAAGGGGTAACTTCCAAGTGGCGATGCATCACCATAGACACAACTCAAATTACCAACAAAGGTTTCCTGAATCATTTTTATTATCTGGCACACAGGACAAACCTCAGCCGGCGAAATATAT